>ML291753.1:0-72680 GCA_005239495.1 Nicotiana undulata
ATCATCAATATGGGCTTAAGGAACAATTTCCAATCGAAAGATATAAATTTTACTCAAAAATCCAAAACCGGGCAAAACCCGACCCCCGGGCTCGCGTACCAAAACTCAGAAATTTTTACAGAAAAGTGTTCTTCATCTTCCCACGAGTCCGTGCATATAAAGAACACCAAAATCGGAGTCCGTCTGACCCTTCAAATCGACCCTTGAAGGTCTCAAAATCTCATGCCCCAAAAATCCTATTTTTCTACTGTTTTTCATGAATTAAAGGCTGGGATTATGGTCTANGCGATCACACAGCACTTCTGACCTCCCGTCCCCACGCGCCCCAAACGCTCTACGCGATCGCAAGAAACCTTACGCGACCGCACTGCCTAACCTGCTCGTTCTCTGCGATCGCAGAGAGTAAGTACTAACCCCTCTCAAAATGCTCTATGCGATCGCGACTCCCTTTATGCGATCGCAGAGAGTAAAAATCTGTTGCACTGACACCAGAAAACCAGCAGTGTTTTCAAGGCTAAAACGAGTGCGTTAACCATCCGAAATCAATCCCGAGCCCCTCGGGACCCTAACCAAATATACCAGCACATCCCATAACATCATTCAAACTTAGTTGCACTCTCAAAACACCAAAACTAACATTAAAACACAAAAATTACATCGGATTCAAGCCTAAGAACTTTGAAATTTCTAAAATTCACCAATGATGTCGAAACTATCCAAATCAACTCCGTTTGACCTGAAATTTTGCAGACAAGTCCAAATTGACATTACGAACTTGTTCCAACTATCGGAATTCCATTCCGACCCCGATAGCCTTTTTCCACTGACGACTGGAATCGCCAAAAACTAACTTTCACCAATTCAAGCCTAATTCTACACCGGACATCACAAAATTATTCTAAACACACTCCTACGTCACAAATCACCTAACGAAGCTATCCGATCCATAAAATCCGCATTCCGAGGTCATTTACTAATAAGTCAACTCTTAGTTGACTTTTTCCATTTTAAGGCTGTTCTTAAGGACTAAGTGACTGAATTCTCATTTAACCATTTCGATTTCAAGCCTATCAACTCTAACACATTAATAATAGAATAACCAATATATAATAAGCCACTAACAACAGTTATAAATGCAAGTTTCACGTAACAACAGACCGGGTCGTAACAAGCCCGCACATGCGGTCAAACTTTTGCAGGTGCGGTTACACCAGCACCAACAGCTGTATTGCTGCAATTTCCAAGTTCGAACCTCCGACGAGCACCCGAATTCAATCCCGAGCCCCCCGGGACCCCAACGTACTATACCAACACATCACATATGATCATTCAAACTTAGTTTCACTCTCAAAATACTAAAATTAACATAAAAACACCAAATTTGCATCGGATTTAAGCCTAAGAACTTTGATATTTCTAAAATCCACCAACGATGCCGAAATTATCCAAAACAACTATAATTGACCTGAAATTTTGCAAACACATCCAAAATGACATTATGAACCTGTTCCAACTGTCAAAATTACATTCCGATCCCGATAGCCTATTTTCCACTGCCGACCGGAAATCGCCAAAAACTAGCTTCGCCAATTCAAGCCTAATTCTGCACCGGACATCACAAAAATATTGCGGACACACTCCTAAGTCCCAAATAACCTAACGAAGCTATTCGAGTTATAAAATCCGTATTTCGAGGTCGTTTGCTAATAAGTCAACTCTCAGTTGACTTTTCTAACTTCAAGGCTATTTTTAAAGACTAAGTGAACCATTCCGATTTCAAGCCTATCAACTCTAACACATCAATAACATAATAACCAACCTATGACAAGCCAATAACATTATATTGCAGGTTCTACGTAACGACGGACCGGGTCGTTACAATGTTATAATAAGTAAACAATCATAAATTAGAAGGGGTGGAATATAAATTAACAAAAGTTAAGAAAAAAACCTTAAAAAATGAACACAACATTCGTAGGAAGAAACAAGAACTTAATATGTATTGAAGAATTGGGGTAGAGTAAAACTATATGAAGTGTTTTGTTTTAAAAAGAAGTATTTTAGGGATAGAATAGTAAATATTTTGGCCAAACCTAAAGTGCTTATAACCTAAAATTTGATAAGTTGGGGAAGGCGAACTTATGGCTTTTGGCTTATTTTTGGCTTATAAGCACTTAACTTATAAGCACGTTTAGTTTTACCAAATGCGTAGATAAGCCAAAAAGTGCTTATAAGCCAGTTTGACCAGCTTATAAGCTTAGCCAAACACCCACTAAGACTGGAATTTAGAGTAAACGACCTCGGAATTAGGATCTTAAGGTTCCAGCAGGTTCGTATGATGATTTCAGACTGGGGCGTATGTCCGGACCATGTTTTGGATAACCCGGGAGCATTTCAGCGTATATTGTGGAAGTCAGCATTTTAGAAGAATTTCATAAGTCAGGGTTGAAAGATATTTCAGTGATATAGATGTCTGTTTGGGATTCCGAGTCTGGGAATAGCTCCGTATGGTGATTCTAGAGTTAGGGGCTCGATCGGAAGTAAATTCGGGTGTCTGTAGGTCATTTTGAAGTCATTTGGCTAAGATAGAAATTTGAAGGTTTTTGAGAAATCCGACCGGAAGTGGAAATTTTTATATCAGGGTTGGAATGCAATTCTGAAAGTTGGAGAAAGTCCGTAATGTCAAATATGACTTGTGTACAAATTTTGGGGTCAATCGGATGTGATTTGATGGGTTTCGGCATTGGATGTAGAAATTTGAAAGTTCTAAGTTCATATAGATTGAATTGGAGAGCGATTCGTTGTTTCGATGTTATTTGATGTGATTTGAGGCCTCGAGCAAGTCCGCATTGTTTTTTGGAACAGGTTGGTGTAAATGAACGGGGTACCGGGGGGCCTCGGGTGGATTCCGGGTGGTTAACGGATCAAATTTGGAGTTTGAAGAAGGGCTGAGGTTGTTGTCATCTGGTGTGACCGCACCTGCGAGGTCTTGGCCGCAGGTGCGGACCGCAGGACCGAATTTGGTGCCGCAGATGCGAGGTTTGGGATGGCTTGGCCGGGGCTGCAGGTTCTATGGAGTTGCCGCACCTGCAGAGGCGCAGGTGCGAAATGGAGATCGCAGGTGCGAAAAAGGGGCATGGGCAGATTATTTAAAAACGGGGAATTTGGCCATTTCCTTCATTTCTCTCATTTGGTGTGGCGATTTTTGGGAGTTTAAAGGGGATATTTTCTACAATGATCACAAGGTAAGTTATTCCAACTCATTTCAAGTTAAATGCATGGTCTAGGTACGGATTTAAGTATGGGAATTTGTGTAAATATGGATTTTTTAAGGAAACCTAGAATTTGATATTTTGGATTTTAACCACGAATTTGAGCATGGAAATTAGAGTAAATTGTGTATTTGAGATAGTAAGACTATGGGTATGGTTTATCTTCGAGAAATTTTGGAATCCGGGTGCATGGTCTCGAGGGCATTTTGGTCAATTCTTCGAGCGGAGTTGAGAATTTATATAATTTGAATTGTTACAAGTATTAGAGTATATTTTCATTGGTTTGCCCGTTATTTGGCTTGTTTTTGGGACATTGTGCATCAATTGGAGTCGTCGGAAGGGCTTGGGAGCTGGTTATGGAATTTCGAAACAAGGTAAGTCTCCTTTCTAACTTTGTGAGGGGGAATTGTCCCCATAGGTGAACTAATTAACTATGTGTTACCATCTGCAGGGGTTACGTACGTACGAGGTGACGGGAGTCTGTGCGTAGCTACTATTATGCCTATGTTCGGGTAGTCTAGGACCCACTAGCATGCCTTACGTGTTGTACTTGTGATTTTGCCGATAATATTAGACTGTTAATACTATAGAATTAGTAATTGACTATCTAAGAAGGTTAGAGTTTACCTCTCTTAATCATTTAGAAAGGAAATGTATTCTTCCGTGGATAAATGTGTTCCTAACAAAGTTATAATGTTTAAACGCTATTAGACTTGGCAAATGAATTTCCAGAAATGATTTAATTACTATCTTTATGTTCATTTAAAGAGAATTTTATCATTTCCTTGAGAAGTTGGTTTCCTTGATAAGAATGTGGGTTAATTATGTGAATATGTGTATATATATGAGCACCTGAGTCGCAAGTATGATTCGCGAGCAGGACAGCCTTATTATTACTATGTATGACCGGTTCGCATGATCGATTCGCGAGCGGGGAAGATAGATGCATCTACGGTTCGAGCCGTTATACCCTCGACAGTGCATATTTTGTTATTGTTGGTCTGTGCCGTTCGACCCTCGGCATTTCTTGCGCATGATAATTGCTGCGTATTTTCTGTAATTATTACATGTCTATTGGCCTGGAAATGTTAAAATTGTCAACTAAAATGACGCGATGTTAAAGTGTTAAATGAAAGAAGAATTGATATACCTTACCCCTGATTTTATTAAATTTCCCATGATATTCATGTTTAGCGTCTCACTTAATTATACTAAATTGACTTCTAGAAAGTGTCTAATTCGACCTCCCGTCACTACCTCTCTGAGGTTAGGCGGGATACTTACTGAGTACACGTTGTTTTCGTACTCATGCTACACTTGTAGTGCATTATTATTGCAAAAGTACTTACATTGCGATTTGGCTGGTTTGGAGACTTGGGCGACCTGCATCATCCGGAAGCGATTCACAGCTGACAGACTCTCCCTCACATTGTAATTACTTTTATTTTTAATTCCCTTGTCCAATTGTATTTCGGACAAGCTTTATAGTATTTGTAAAAAACAAATTCTTAGAAATTGCTCATGCACTTGTGACACCGGGTTCAAGGATGCGTTTGGGATGTATTTTGTTAAAAATGGATGTTTAATTTATCAAATCTACTCAGCGGATTTTATTTAGTTATTATGTAATAAAGTGAAAGGTAATGATTTTAAAAATGCTAACTTAGGAAATTAACTTAACCATTTGATGATTGGCTTGTCTGACAGTGGTGTCCGGTGCCATCACGACCTTATGGATTTTGGGTCGTAACAAAATGATATCAGAGCGCTAGGTTCCCTTAGGTTTCACGAGTCATGAGCAAGTCTAGTAGAGTCTTGCGGATCGGTACGGAGACGTCTGTACTTATCTTCGAGAGGCTACAATGCTGTTAGGAGTACTCCCCTTCTTGATTCCTTATTGTGCGATTTGATTCCTTTAAGGCTTATGCCTATGTTTCTTCCTACTCAATCTAACGCGTCGCGAAGCGCTTGCTATGAATAAAGAATTTGAGGAATTAAAATGGTGCTACGAATGGGGTGCGTGATATTTTCCATGCGTAATTGGTTGGGGTTGTTGTTGTTGCCCTGCAGAAGGATAATATGTTGTTTAAGCTCAGTAGCTGTGTTTCTAAGAGCCTTCAGGCTATGCTCAGGTAGTGATGATGCTTACGAATGGTTATCGCGCTACGTGGGTGTGATGGTAAGATGCTTGCCTATATGTAGGGGCAATGAACGACTTGAAGGGAGGTCTTCTCAGAGCGTGATTTTGAGATTTCGGCATTTTAGTTCGGGCGGAGGAAAGACAATTGAACTATAAATGGTCAGGTTTTGGATCGATAAAGTAGTTAAACTTGGTGTTTTCAAGTGAGGTGGAATATTCACCTGTGATGTGATATCGTCGTCATTGATCGAATGGAATGTGTTAAGTTTGTCGGTGCTATGTTTTCTTTGGTTGCATGGGGTCAAAGTATTGTGAAGAAGTATTGAAGAAGCGGCTATCAGAGACTGTGATGTGCGTTGGTTCAGTAATGGATAAGTATTGATAATGAAGGCAGCTCGAGAAAGATGATCTTCGGAGAGTTTTAAGTTGTGGTGATCTGCTGGTTTAAGAGCTACAGAGAATGATATCTAATTGAGGTAGCAATTGGGCAACATACGAGGAGGGACGATATGTGAGAAGTGCTAGGCGGTGGTTCCATTTCTAGGAGGCCAGGTGTAAGAAGCGGAAGTCGAGCAGTCGCGTAGAGGGGGAGTTTGACCAAAGTGGGAGAGCAACAACATAGTGCTGAATTAGAAGATATTGTAGCGCATTTAGTAGATGTCCATGAGGAGCGGACGGATCAGTAAAGTTGGTGAATGAGAACATGCTTATGATGGGGTATTGATGTTGTAAAGAGTGTGCAGTGCAGCGTCGTTGGAAGGTG
Organism: Nicotiana undulata; assembly: GCA_005239495.1. Lineage (NCBI taxonomy): Eukaryota > Viridiplantae > Streptophyta > Magnoliopsida > Solanales > Solanaceae > Nicotiana > Nicotiana undulata. The sequence goes on from ML291753.1 coordinate 6,176, forward strand.
TCAGTTGGTGATTTCCACAGGTGGGTTATCTCCTGTGAGTAGGTTAGCGGTTGTGTCGTTGTCAAGTTTCTGCGAGGAATTCTAGTGGCTATTCGGTAGGAGGCCGAATATATGAATGGTGCTAGAGAATTTGAGTATTCAGGAAGTGCTAACAGGGGAATTTAGAAGAATTTGACGGGTTGGTTGAGCAAGGTCATGGAAGCAATGAAGAAAGGATTTCGGTGGGGTCTAGAGTGGTGCAAGGAGTAACTTCAGGCTAAGTGGGAGAGCCCCACCGCCTGCGATTGGGTTGCAGGATTATATTCTCATGGGGTCGCGGATTATCGGTGTATTGGCGAGTTATTACAGCTGAGGGGAAAGGAGTAAAATGGTAATTGTGCATGGGAGCTGATAAATGTGTGCAAAAGTTTGCCCTATTGGACAAGGGTTAGGCTTTGGAAGATTCAGAATTTATGCTTAACGCATAAGTGAATTATAAGGGTAGTGACTCAGTCACATGTTTCATTGAGAAGGTGTTCATGTGCTAGAAGAGCCTTGGAGTTGATTGTATTCGGGGCCAGTCAGAGTGGGTGACTCTCAACAGTGGTCCTAATGAATTCGAAGTTAAGATTGCGGTGTTTAAGGGTTTCAAGCAGCAGTATGATTAAGAATCGAGCTTTTGCAGCGTAATTTTTTAGAAAGGGAAAATGGTTTGAATGCTCTGTGTTATATTCAGCGTGCAGGATAGTATTGGAGGAGTGAGAGAAATAGACTCCGGATTGTAGAAAGATTTTCAGGAGGGTATGAGACGGTTTGCGGGATTGAGACAGTATGGTCTCGTGAATCAAGGACACTCGGGATGAGTGAGGATTGAGTTTGCTATGAGTTGAATGGGTGCCGCATATGCGAGGTTTGGGCTGGCTTGGCTGGGGCCGCAGGTGCTATGGAGCTGCCGCACCTGCAGAGGCGCAGGTGCGGAATGGAGATCGCAGGTGCGAAAAAGGGGCCTGGGCAGATTGTTTAAAAACAGGGAATTTGGCCATTTCCTTCATTTCTCTCATTTGGTGTGGCGATTTTTGGGAGCTTCAAGGGGATATTTTCTACAAGGATCACAAGGTAAGTTATTCCAACTCATTTCAAGTTAAATGCATGGTCTAGGTACGGATTTAAGTATGGGAATTTGTGTAAAATATGGAATTTTGAAGGAAACCTAGAATTTGGTATTTTGGATTTTAACCACGAATTTGAGCATGGAAATTAGAGTAAATTGTGTATTTGAGCTAGTAAGACTATGGGTAAGGTTTATCTTCAAGAAATTTTGGAATCCGGGAGCGTGGGCCCGAGGACAATTTGGTCAATTCTTCGAGCGGAGTTGGAAATTTATATAATTTGAATTGATACAAGTATTAGAGCATATTTTTATTGGTTTGCCCGTTATTTGGCTAGTTTTTGGGACATTGTGCATCAATTGGAGTCGTCGGAAGGGCGTTAGAGCTAGTTATGGAATTTCGGAGAAAGGTAAGTCTCCTTTCTAACTTTGTGAGGGGGAATTTTCCCCATAGGTGTACGAGGTGATGGGAGTCCGTGCGTAGCTACTATTATGCCTATGTTCGGGTAGTCTAGGACCCACTAGCATGTCTTACATGTTGTACTTGTGATTTTGCCGATAATATTAGACTGTTAATACTAGAGAACTAGTAATTGACTATCTAACAAGGTTAGTGTTTACCTCTCTTAATTATTTAGAAAGAAAATTTATTCTTCCATGGATAAATGTGTTCCTGACAAAGTTATAATGTTTAAACTCTATTACACTTGGCAAATGAATTTCCAGAAATGATTTAAATACTATCTTCATGTTCATTTAAAGAGAATTTTATTATTTACTTGAGAAGCTAGCTTCCTTGATAAGAATGCGGGTTAATTATGTGAATATGTGTATATATATGAGCACCTGAGTCGCAGGTATGATTTGCGAGCAGGACAACCTTATTATTATTATGTATGACCGCGTCGCATGATCGATTCGCGAGCGGGGAAGAAAAATGCATCTATGGTTCGAGTTGTTCGACCCTCGGCAGTGCACATTTTGTTATTGCTGGTATGCACCGTCCAACCTCGGCATTTCTTGTGCCATGATAATTGCTGTGTATTTTCTGTAATTATTACCTGTCTATTGCCCTGGAAATTTTAAAATTGTCAACTGAAATGATGCAATGTCAAAGTGTTAAATGAAAGAAGAATTGATATACCTTACCCCTGATTTTATTAAATTGCCCATGATATTCATGTTTAGCATCTCACTTAATTATACTAAATTGACTTATAGCAGGTGTCTAATTCGACCTCTAGTCACTACCTCTCTGAGGTTAGGCGGGATACTTACTGAGTACACGTTGTTTTCGTACTCATGCTACACTTGATGTGCATTTTTATTGCACAGGTACTTACATAGCGATGTGGCTGGTTTGGAGACTTAGGCGAGCTACATCATTCGGAGGCAATTCACAGCTGACAGTCTCCCTCACATTGTAATTATTTTATTTTTAATTCCCTTGTCCAGTTGTATTTCGGACAAGTTTTGTAGTATTTATAAAAAACAATTCTTAGAAATTGCTCATGCACTTGTGAAAACGGGTTCTGAGATGCGTTTGGGATGTATTTTGTTAAAAATAGATGTTTAATTTATCAAATCTACTCAGCGGATTTTATTTAGTTATTATGTAATAAAGTGAAAGGTAATGATTTTAAAAATGCTAAAATATGAAATTAACTTAACCATTTGATGATTGACTTGCCTGACAGTAGTGTCTGACGCCATTACGACCTTATGAATTTTGGGTCATGACAGCTGGAATGATTGGCATCGGTTGTGGCCACAACCTTTTAGTATAAACCACATTTCGCAATCACTCCTCTATTTTCAAGAAATTGTATGATATTTATTCGTACGTCTATATGATATGCATATTATAGCACCTTCATTCATGAAACAAATCCAACCTGCAATGGATTTTGGACATGTTCATCGATTGGTTAACCTAATTATAGACCAACGCATTAATACATCCATTCATGAACGGTCATGTCGATACAAAACTGTACAGAAGTGTCTTTCTATGGAAAGTCACAACCTTCGAAGTGACATCCTTTCATAAAAGAACTAAACAATATAAATTTTCAATAAAGAAAATAATCATTCGAGAAAGGCACGTGACCAACTTCCGAATTAATAGTTTCATCAACTAGTATTCACTAAGACTAAACAACTGATGAATTCACAAACTACCATATCAATCTCCACTAAAGATTTGTGGGATTCAAAAATTATATCAGTTAGACATTACATGTAACATTAGCTTTTGTCATGCATAAGCTAAAAGACCCCACATTTTAAACATTTTATCAACATATCATGCACATAAAATCAAATAATGACTATATGATTTGAAGTATTCTTAATGCACTACATTTTGTGGCGGTTATATTATGTCGGTTGCAAAAACCCGCCGCAAAATCAAATTAAAAGTGGCGTTAGCTGCCAATTAAATATTTTTTTATAACGGAGGTTGAAACTGCCATACTATTTTAATATCAACAATTAATACTATTCCCCAATTAGTTTTAGTATTTCCTTCTCACATTTTGAGTCTCCCTCCAGAATTCCACACTAATTATCCTTTCCCTCCAAAAATGTTTCTCTAGATCCCTCCATCATTTCCCTCCGAAAAATTTAGGTAAAACTCAGGATTTATTTAGGTAAAACTCACGCTTACCCCAATTTCACGATTCTTTCTTGTCTAAGGTAAAACTCACTCTTCCCCTATGTTTTCGGTAAAACAATTGCAACTTCAAATCAGAAGAATCGAGATTCAAATAAGAAGAGTAGCTTCAATAATTTTTAGATAATGTAGCGATTAGGGTTCATGTTTAGTACCAAAAGTTCTTTTTCTCTTTATTAGGGTTCATGCATGTAGCGATTTTCCCCAATTTTGTTCTAATTATTTTTTCTCAGTCCGATAATCAATGGTTTTGCTACAGTTTGGTATTTCGATTTTCCTCAGTCCGATTTCCCCAATGCTTTGTTAGGTATTTTGATTGCATGCACTTAATTTTGATATTTTAATATGTTTTACTTGCTAATATTAACCTAAATATTATATATGGCCCTGATATGTAGCCGAGAGATAAAAAACTATTGGTGAAGCTATTGGGATCGACGTCGACAAGAAAATATTTGATATGTATAGCTCGTTTCAGTTTAATTTTGTCCTTTCTTTTGAGCATATTTTTTTATTACACAGATTTCAACATTTTTTAGTTTTCATTTATATACATTGATCAACTCATTTTAACTGGCAACAGAGGATGATTACTCTATTTGTCAGGTTAAACATATCAGGCTTATTATGAAAAGTTATTATAGTAGATAAATCTATGCGCTGTTAGCGCACAAAACCTACACTCTTTTAACAATATAACACGTTTACAGTCAAATATTACCAATCGTGGATCAAAACCACCAGTAAACAAGAACCCCCTATAATTTCTAGTCATTTGAATCCTTGAAATACTGAGAAAGTATCATCAAAAATCCAATATGTTGAAGAACCAAGGATAGTTGATGATGATGGCTTTAGATTTACCTGAATACACTCTTTGGTTGGAACAATAGGAGCATGGACCCACAATTCACCAGATTTAAGTTTGATGACAGTCATTCTGATGTTTGTTGAAACACTGCTGAATCCCAATGCTTTCTCTTGCTCAAATAACCATATGCTGTCTTTGACAACCTGAGATACTAATGAAGAAAAAGTCTGGTGAAAAATAGGCAACCTTTTGTTTGACATCCCAAAACAAAAGTGAAATCTTCCCGGTGGTTATTTACATTAATTTTTATTTGAGAATATTAATAGGAGTAAACTGATTGCTGAAGTTTGAAAACTGATCATCAGAAGTACTTTCATTTTAAACGTCTTTTGTCCTCTGTTTCGTCCTCTGTAAGTGGTGTTATTTCACAGGTTATATTTTTCACATATAAGCTTTTGAACTATATTTGCAGTTTTGATATTGTGATGTTATATTATGTCTTCCTTTTTATCCATGCCAATTTATAAATCTTGGATCAGCAAACCATGAAACACACCTGAATATGCAGATGGTCTAAGACAATATTTGGATTTTGCTTTTGAGCATGGGTCAGTTGATGGGCGCGTAATTAAGTGTCTGTGTCCAAAATATGGTTTTAACAAGTGGCAAAGAAAAGATATAGTTGAAGAGAACCTGATTCTTAAACCTTTCCCAAAACACTATAAATTTTGGTATTGGCATGGTGAAGAAGCAAATTCCAACCGTGCAACAGACTTCTCAGAGCACCCATGTCATAGAAGATAATTTACAGCCCCAAGATCCAATGGAAATTATGATTAATGATGTGTTTGGGTTCACCAATAACAATGTTAACGAGCCTGGTGTGTCTTCTAATCATATAAATAGAGAAGAAATATTTGATGAAAGACACATTAAGGGCATAATGAATTATACAAAGTTCTATGAATTGGTCGTAGATGGCAATCAACCATTATACGAAGGGTGTACGAAGTATTTTAAATTGTCCTTTATAATCAAATTGTATCGTATAAAGTGTCTTTGTCGAATGACTGACAAGGCGATGAATATGATATTAGAATTGTTAAAAGATGCCTTTGAAGATGCCAAGATTCCTGATTTTTTTATGATGCCAAGAAAACCATCAACAAACTTGGTCTTAATTATACCAAGATACATTCCTGCCCAAATGATTGTATGTTATATTTTGGCGATGAAGGCTTGCAAGAATTCAAATGATACAAGACATCTAGGTGGAAGGATAATAAGAAGAAGCAGCCTACAAAGATATTGCGCTACTTTCAACTAAAGCCAAGGTTGCAAAGATTGTTCATGTGCTCTAAAACCGCCGAGTTTATGATATGGCATTCTTTAGAGGGTAGCCAAAATGGATTGATGAGGCATCTCAAGGATTCTCAAGCTTGGAAAACTTTTGACTTGCTTCATCCTGAATTTTCTGCAGATCCTCGAAATGTACGACTAGGCCTAGCTAGTGACGGCTTCAATCCTTTTGGAGCAATGGCAACTCACTATAGTATCTAGCCAGTGGTACTTATGCCATACAATCTTCCTCCTTGGGAGTGCATGAAACAAACTTCTTTCATACTCTCAATGATCATTCCAGGAAAACAAATGTCGGGCATAGACGTGTAGTTACAACCTCTCATCTAAGAGTTGAGGGAATTGTGGTACGATGGAGTGAAAATATTAGATTCTTCAAAACATGAACTATTTAAAATGCGAGGAGCATTGATGTGGACAATTAGTGATTTTTCTAGGCTTGGTACTTGGAACACATACACTCAGTTTGCTTTCCCCACATGTAACTTTGATACAGACACTTGCAGATTGAAGCATAGTAGAAAGTGGTGTTTTATGGGTCATCGTCATTTTCTTGATAGAGGTCATCGATTTAGATTGCAACGTATTTGTTTCAATGGGAAATTCAAGCAACGGGAGCCACCAATTGAATTATCAAGGCCAGACATCTTGAAACAAATGGAGGGCATTAATGTCAGTTTTGGGAAAGTACCTGTTTTGAATGATAAAGGTAAAAGAGCTCGAAGACAAACTGTTAATGAAGATGGATCAAGACAGTGGAGAAAGAGGAGCATATTTTTTTATCTTCCTTACTAGGAAACGAACTTGTTATGTCATAATCTAGACCTTATGCACATTGAAAAGAATGTGTGTGAGAATGTGATATACACTTTACTCAGTGATTCTAAAAAATCAAAAGACAATATTAAAGCTAGGAAGGATCTTAGAGAAATGGGTATAAGGAAGGAACTTTGGGCAGATGAGAATGGAAGTTATCGTCCATCTTTGTTTACTATTTTAAATACGAAGAAAGGTGGATTCAAGAAAGATATATTTTTGCGGACCTTAAAGAATGTCAAAATGCCTGATGGATGTGCGAGCAACATTTCGAGATGTATCGACTTGAAACAACGGAAGATCTTTAATATGAAGAGTTATGATTTTTACATTCTCATGCAGCAGTTGTTACCAATTGCCATACAAAATATTTTACCTGACAAAGTGATTGCAGTGTTAATAGAGTTGAGTTCGTTCTTTCGACAACTCTATGCCAAAAGCTTAAGTCCAATAGACCTTGATAGGCTTCAATCTCGATATTTTCTCACTATGAGTCACTTGGAAATGTTATTCCCTTCAACGTTCTTTACCGTCATGGTTCATATTTAGTAACCTTCAGCTTCAAAATTAGCTTTTTTGATAAGGTAATTTCTAGCCATACAAATTGTTGGTAATCAGTGTTCGAAGACAGAAATTCAGAGAAGTAAAGAAACGTTAGTTCAAGAAATGAATACAGAAAATTTCGAGATCACAAGTTTCTTGTATGTCCTTAAGGAATTTAATCCCCCCGTTGTTGCCCAAGGTTATGGATTACTTCCTCCCAAAATACACCGGAATAACTATTTTGTAATACTGGCAATCGAAATTATAGAACTTCAACGAACTGGAATGATTAACATCAGTTGTGCTCACAACCTTTTAATATAAAACACATTTCGCAATCACTCCTTCATTTTCAAGCAATTGTATGATATTTATTCATACGTCTATATGATATGCATATTATAGCACCTTCATTCATGAAACAAATCCAACCTGCAATGGATTTTGGACATGTTTATCGATTGGTTCACCTAATTATAGACCAACGCATTAATACATTCATTTATGAACGATCATGTCGATACAAAACCGTACAGACGTATCTTTCTATAAAAAGTCACAACCTTCGAAGTGACATTCTTTCATAAAAGAAATAAACAATATAAATTTTCAATAAAGAAAATAATCATTCGAGAAAGGCATGTGAACAACTACCGAATGAGTAGTTTCATCAACTAGTCTTCACTAAGACTAAACAACTGATGAATTCACCAAATACCATATCAATCTCCACTAAATATTTGTGGGATTCAAAAATTATATCACTTAGACATTACATGTAACATTAGCTTTTGTCATGCATAAGCTAAAAGCCTCACATTTTAAATATTTCATTAACATATCATGCACATAAAATCAAATAATGACTATATGATTTGAAGTATTTTTAACGTAAGCACATTTGTTTACACTCATTAAATTTGAAACCATTTGACAATACCATTTGGTCAAATTTCACATGCCCTTGTTTGGGTGTTTGTTTTAGTCCGTAAAAGGACTTAACAAGTCTACATACCTTCTTTCTTTACCTGGAACCACAAACCCTTCAGGTTGTTCCATGTAAATGTCTTCCTCTAATCCTTAATTTAAGAAAGTTGTCTTCACATCTATTTGATGGATTTCAAGACTATACAATGTTTCCAATGCTACTAACATCCATATGTACGTAATACTCATAACCGACGAGTATGTGTTAAAATAGTCAAGTCCTTCTCGTTGTCGATATCCTTTGACAATAAGTCTTGCCTTATACATGTCAATAATGCCATCATCTTTTATTTTCCACTTGAAAATCCATTTGGAACCCAATGGTGTGTTCCCTAGAGTATGATCAACAACTCCAAAATAAGGATTCTATCTCACTATTGAGAGTTGTAGTCCCGACATCCTATTAATTTCTTTCCCCGTACCTATTTTCTTCATGTACGACATCCTCTAACTCATCGTTCAACAATTTGAGGCCCTGAATAGCTTCGTTTTAGGTATTCTGACTCGTATGCGTGGTCGGAATTGAATTTTGGGAAGTTCGGAGTCAATTTGGAAAGAAAATTCTCATTTCGGAAGCTTTAAGTTGGAAGAATTGACTAAGATTGGGTTTTTGAGTAAACGACCTCAGAGTCAAGGTTTGAAGGTTCCAGTAGATTTGTATGATGATTTTAGACTTGGGCGTATGTTCGGAACGGGTTTTGGATGACCCGGGAGCGTTTCAGCGCATATTGTAGAAGTCAGCATTTTAGAAGAAATTTCATAAGTATGGGTTGAAGTGTATTTCAGTGATATTGATGTCCGTTTGGGTTCTGAGTCTGGGAATAGCTCCGTTTGGGAGCGTGATCGGAATTGAATTCGGAGGTCCGTAGGTCATTTTGAAGTCATTTGGCTAAAGATAGAAATTATAAGGTTTTTGAGAAATCCGACCGGAAGTGGAAATTTTGATATCGGAGTCGGAATGCGATTCTGAATATTGGAGCAGGTCCGTAATGTTGAATGTGACGTGTTTGCAAAATTTGGGATCAATCGGACGTGATTTGATAGGTTTCGGCATCGTATGTAGAAGTTTGAAATTTTAAAATTCATAAAGCTTGAATTGGAGAGTGATTCGTGGCTTCGGTGTTGTTTGATGTGATTTCAAGGCTCGACTTAGTTCGAGTGAGGTATTAGGACTTGTTGGTAGGTTTGGTTGAGGTCCCGGGGGCCTTAGGTGTGTTTCGGATGCTTAACCGGTCGATTCTTGCCTTGTGAGGATTGCTGGTTTTCTGGTGTGAGAGCAACAGATATTTACTCAATGCGATCGCATGAGATGGTCCGCGATCACACAGTACAATTTGGGAGGCTGCTGTATTTTGGCTTATGCGATCGCAGGTAAGAGTATGCGATCGCATAGTGCAATGGGAGGCTGATGGTTCTTGGCTTATGCGATCGCATCTGGAGGAACACGAACGCACAGAAGAGGAAAATATGGGGGCTACTATTTTGGCCTATGCGAATGCAGGTATGGGGTTGCGATTGCATAGAGGAAATTAAGGAGGCAGCAAGTTTGGCCTATGCGATTGCATAAAGGGGTCACAACTGGGCAGTGCAATGTTTTAAAAACGAGATTTTGTCCATTTCATTCATTCTTTCATTTGGTGTGGGCGATTTTGGAGAGCTTCAAGCGGATATTTTCATCAAGCAACACTAGGTAAGTGATTCCTTCCCACTTTGATTTAAATATGTGATATTACATGGATTTAGATATGAAAATTAGTAGAAATCTTGGGGTTTTGGTGGGAAGACCTAGAATTGGTATTTTCAGATTTTTACCACGAATTTTGGCATGGAATTGAGAGAAAATCATATATTTGAGTTTCTGAGGTCATGGGTAATCATTATCTTCAAATATTTTTAGAATCTGGGCACGTGGGCCCGAGGGCAATATTGTCAACTTTCCAAACAAAGTTAGGAATTTATATAAATTGAATGGTTATGCGTATTTGGGTATATTTTCATTGGTTTGCCCGTTATTTTGTTATTTTGGGGTGTTGCGCATCAATTTGAGTTGTCGGAAGGTCATGGAGGCCGGTTATGAATCTTCGGAATGAGATAAGTCTCCTTTCTAACCTTGTGAGTGGGAATTGTCCCCATAGGTGAAATAATTAAATATGTGCTACTATTTGTGGGGGCTACGTATGCACGAAGTGATATGAGTCCATACGTAGCTACTATTATGCTTGTTCGGGTAGTCTAGGACCCAAAATCATGTTTTAATTGTAGTACTTGTAACCTTATTAATGAAATTAAAAATGATTAAATCTTATCGAATTTCGATAAATGAATATCTAGAAAAGACTTAAATACTATCTTTGTGACTACTAAAAGAGAACTTTGTCATTTCTTGGGTAATTGCTTTCCCGATATAGTCGGGGTGGACTGTTTGAATGTGTATGCTTATGTGTGACCGCTTCGCAATATATATTCCACGAGCGGAGTGATTCTTTCCACTACTCTCATGGGAGCGGGCCGTATGCCACGACAGGTTAATAAATGCATCTCTGGTTCGCGCCATTCGACCCTTTGGCAGTGCACATTTACTTATTGTTGGTTCGAGCCATTCGACCCTCGGCATTTCCTGCGCATGATATCTGCTGAATACCATCTGTGATTTGGACTATTAAATTGCCTTAAGATGTAAACTGCTAAATGAAATGACGGAAATGGGGAATTCTAAATATATGGAAAAAGGTTTCCTTTCCTGTTATTATTTGTTATTTGATTTTAATACCCATGTTTGATATCACACTTTGATTATATTGAATTGACCTCTAGCAAGTTTCAAAGTCGACCTCTCATCACTACCTATTCGAGGTTAGGCGGGATACTTACTGAATACACGTTGTTTTCGTACTCATGCTACATTTGTTGTGCATTTTTATTGCACAGGTACATTCATAGCTAGTGGCCCTGCTTGACGCAGTGATGTGGCTGACTTGGAGACTTAGACAAGCTGCACCACCCGGAGACGACCTGCAGCAGGCAGAGTCTCTCTCATATATGTTGTATTTTATTTTAAATTCCTTGTCCAGTTTGTACTCCGAACAAGTATTGTAGTATAAGTAAAATTCTTAGATATATTCTCATGCACTTGTGACACCGGGTTCTGGGATGGTTTTGGGATATATTTTTATTAAAATGGATTGTTAAACTCTCGTATTTACTCAGCGGATTTTTATAAATTATTATTATGTAATGAAGCGAAAAGTAACGATTTCAAAATACTAAAATAGGAAATTTAATTCAACTATTTAATGATTGGCTTGCCTGACAGTGGTGTCCGACGCCATCACGACCTTGATGGATTTGGGGGCTTGACAACGTGGTATCAGAGCACTAGGTTCCTTTAGGTTTCACGAGTCATTAGCAAGTCTAGTAGAGTCTTGCGGATCGGTACGGAGACGTCTGTACTTATCTTCGAGAGGCTACAGGGATGTTAGGAGTACTTCCCTTCTTGATTCCTCATCGTACGATTTGATTTCTTTTAAGGCTTACTAGGTTTCTCTTACTCAATCTTACGCCTCGCGAAGCGCTTGCTATAAATTGAGAATTTGAGGAATCGTAATGGTGCTACGGATATGGTGTGTGATGTTTTCGATATGTAGTTGGTTGGGGATATTGTCGTTGCTCTGCGGAAAGGATATTATGTTGTTTCAGCTCAGTAAATGTGTTTTCGAGAGCTTTGAGGCTATGCTCAAGTTGTTATGATGCTTACGATTGGTTATCGCGCAATGTTGATATGATGGAAGGATGCTTGCCCACATGTAGGTGCAATGAATGACTTGAAAGGAGGTCTTCTAAGAGCGTGATTTCGAGATTTCAGTATTTTAGTCCCGGCGGAGGAAAGGCAATTGAACTATGAATGTCCAAATTTGGGTTGAAAGAATAATAAGACTTGGTGTTTTCAAACGAGGTGGAGTTTCATCTGTGATGTGGTATCGCTGTCTTTGATCGAATAAAATATGCTAAGTTTAACGGTGTTATGGTTTAAACAGTTGCATTGGGACAGAGTATTGTGAAATACTATTGAATAAGCGGTTGTTAGAGATTGTGGCGTGCAGTGATTCATTATTGAATAAGTATTTATAATGAAGGCAGCTCGAGAAAGATGTTCTTCCGAGGGTTTGAAGTTGTGGTGATCTGCTTGTTTAAGTGCTACAGAGAATGATATTGAATTGAGGCAACAATTGGGCAACATACGATGAAGGAAGACATGTGAGAAGTGTCAGGTGGCGGATAAAGTTCTAAAAGGCTAGGTGTAATAAATGGAAGTTAGTTAGTTGCTTAAAGGAGTGAGTTTAACTAAAGTGGGAGAGGGACATCATAGCATATGAGTTCTGTGGTAAGATAGATGCTCATCTTGAGGAGAAGTTTGGAGTGATTTGAGAATTTTAGTGGATGGTGATTGGGTCCATGGGCTTAAATTGAAATATTAACTATTGCGACAGGAGATGGAATACAACAAAAAAGAGTTGCATGGTATGAATAAGGACGTAATATGGCTTTGAATTGAAAGATTATGTCGCACATTTAGTGGATGTCATAGGGAGTGATCGGACTGGCGCAATTGGTGAATGAGAACGGGATTAGGATGGAGTATCGAGGTCGTAGCAATTGTTCCCCGTGCAGCAACATTGGAGGATGTCGGCATGTAATTTCCAAAGGTGGGTTATCTCCCGTGAGCAGGTTAGCGGTTGTGTGGTTGACAAGTTTATGCGAGGAAATTCTAGTGGCCATTGGTAGGAGGCCGAATATGTGAATGATGCTTGAGAATTAGAGTATTCATGGAATGCTAACAGGAGAATTCAGAAGAATTTGACGGGTTGTTTGAGCTGGATCATGTCAGCAATGAAGAAAGAATTTTGGTGGGGTCCAGAGTGGTGCTAGGAGTAGCTTCGGGCTAAGTGGGAGAGTCCCACCGCCTGCGATTGGGTTGTAGGATTATATTCTTATGGGGTTGCGGATTATCGGCATATCGGCAAGTTATTACTGCTAAGGGGAAAGGAGTAAAATGGTAATTGAGCATCAGGGTTAGGCTTTGGAAGTTTCAGAATTTATGCTTAAAGCATAGGCGAGTTATAAGGGTAGTGACTCAGTCACGTGCTTTATTGAAAGGGTGTTCATGTGCTAGGAGAGCCTAGGAGTTGATTGTATTCGGGGCCAAGTCAAAGTGGGTGACTCTCAGCAATGGTTTCAACGAATTCAAAGGGTTAAGAATGCGGTGTTTGAGGGTTTCAAGCCCGCAGCATAGTTAAGCATTTGGCTTTTGCAGAAGATCATGATAGGAGGCTCGGAATGTTCCATGATATTTTTGGCTTGCAATATAGTATTAGAGGAATGAGAGAAATAAAATCCGGATTCGGAGAAAGATTATCAGGATGGGTATAATAGTCGTAGATGTGAATGCGCACAAGGAGGGTATGAGACGGTTTGTGGGATTGAGACAGCATGGTCTTGTGAATCAAGGCCACTCAGGATGAGCGAGGATTGAGTTCGTCATGTGTTGAATGGAGTTACCATTATTTCTGAGGCAATTAAGGATAATTAAAAAAAAAGATAGATTGGTTAGCCATGGTTGAAATGGCACACGTACGGCAGTGATCAGTTCCTTCAATGTGATTAAGTTATGCATGTAGTTTGTGCTGGTGTATGCGAGGTTTGTCGGCCGCCGTAATAGATTTTATTTGGATGCATTCAAGTATTATGGCTTGTCGGGCGTAGGCGGATTCCAGAATGATTATGGTGGTATAGACTATTCCTTGAGGATTTGCTTATTTTGTGATTATGAGAATTCACTCGTGTGTCATTATGGTTCTCTCTTATTGAGGTAGTAAGCAGTATTGGAATTGGAAGTAAGGATCAAGATTGTGGTTCGGTGTTAACAAGGATGTCATGAGCTCGGATGAGCAAGAAAAAGGGATTTGAATGTTTAGAGTGAGTTGGTGTTGTCTTCAGTGTCACCTGAGATCGGTGTTTGGTGAAAGAGGCTTTGCATACTGGTCATGAATTCTTGAATTTTTGCTTTACAGCATTAGTGTGGCCGGTGACATGGATGTGCAGACTCGTTGTCTAGTGTATGAGATCGTGGAAGTGTATTCCAAGGGGAAACTGTAGAAGTGTGACATGTCGTCACTTAACGGATTGAAGATTTGGACCAAGTATAAAGAAGTGTAATATTGCTTATTTGAGAATTTATGCCTGGAGGGCGCTCGGTTCATTTTTGTTGTGGATTGTGGGGTGTTTTTCCCGGTTATGATGGTTGTTCTTGCGTGTTTTGAGAGAAAGTGAGTTATTATGGACCCAGGTAAGGCTATCAGTCTAGTTAAGTGCGAGCAGAATCGGCTTAAAGTATGTGAATGGATTTAAATAGGATCATGGGCTCCATGTGAATCAGATGTGTTCATTTCAGTATAGCGCTCCTCAAGGAGGGTTATTTGAATATTGGATGTTGTTCCATCTTCGTCCATTTCATGTAATATTATGGTTGTGCCTTGTGAGTTGTGAAACGACTTGATAATTTCCTATGTGTTGAATTTACGCGAAGTGATGATGTTATGTGAACAGGAGAGCTACGAGATTCAGAGTATATATCGCACCTCAGTTGTGTTTGAATTTTGAAGCGTATGGCTTTATTAGTCTCCCCAGGATGGTATTATGCACTTAGCGTGTTGGTAACCGATATTTGATATTTAGTGGTATGAGCAGTTTAGCTCGGTGTGTATCTCCATATGTAAAATTCATGTGTGGATCGGGTGGCACGCCGCCACGGGTATATTATTTGGATCGGGTTGCACGCCGCAACAGTGTGATGTTGAGTAAGGTTCTATATTTATTTTTCTTGTGTTTTGCTTCCTATTTTTCTAAGGAAAGTTCATATTAGTTGTGTGGGTTGAGTAGTCCCTTCCTGAGTCATTTCTTTATGTATTGTGTTCAAGTTGTGGCCTATTGGCGCACTGTGGCATCATGTGAGATTGTTGGTCATGTCTGGGGTGCTTTCTTGCGTGGGCAGTTCATACTGGGTGAGACGAGATTATTAGATCTGGGATCAGTGCGATAATATTATGTGAAGTATATTAAAGAACAAATACCATTATTTGGTTCATAATGAGGTGATGATTCTAGTTAGGAGGAGAGGTTCAACGATTTGTTAACTCTGCAGTTGGTTATGAATTTCTACACATCTCCCCAGTTATGTCGGTATCGTAAGCGTATAGCAGGACTTATATATATGTGTCCTGAGGTACATCGGGAGCATCAGATTCGTGAAATTTTGGCTATTAAGGTTCAGGGAATATCATTGAGGTTAGATGATGAATTATGCGGTGCATGGTGCTAATTCAACAAAGGTATGCAGTCATGTTTTGGTACATTGTGTGGTAGTTGATACGGTGTTCATATATTAGAAAGGGGCCTGGCAGAGGATTTCGGATGTTGAAAACCTGGTTCTAAGGCCCATTTGCCTAAATGAAAGAGGATATCTTCAGATTTGTTCAATCAAGTGTACTCAACTGGGTTGTGGTAGCACAGTCAGGTGCACGAGGTGTTAAATAGTGATTTCAGATAACTCCAGAGCAGTTCTTAGCACGTCCGAGGATGAACATATGTTTAAGTTGGAGAAAATGTAACGACCCGACCGGTAGTTTTGAGCTCTAGCTAATCGTTCGACAGTTTGAGGTCGTGAGCCGCTTCGTTTCAGGTATTATTATTCGTAGGCGTTGTCGGAATTGAATTTTGGGAAGTTCGGAGTCGATTTGGAAAGAAAATTCTCATTTCAGAAGCTTTAAGTTAGAAGAATTAACTAAGATTGGGTTTTTGAGTAAACGACCTCGGAATCAGGGTTTGAAGGTTCCAGTAGGTTTGTATGATGATTTCAGACTTGGGCATATGTTCGGAATGGGTTTTGGATGACCCGGGAGCGTTTCGGCGCATGTTGTAGAAGTCATCATTTTAGAAGAAATTTCATAAGTCTGGGTTGAAGTGCATTTCAGTGATATTGATGTCCGTTTGGGATTCCAAGTCTGGGAATAGCTCCGTATGGTGATTCTAGAGTTGGGAGCGCGATCGGAAGTGAATTCGGAGGTCCGTAGGTCATTTTGAAGTCATTGGCTAAAGATAGAAATTTTAAGGTTTTTGAGAAATTCGACCGGAAGTGGAAATTTTGATATCGGGGGCGGAATGCAATTCCGAAAGTTGGAGCAAGTCTGTAATGTTGAATGCGACTTGTATGCTAAATTTGGGGTCAATCAGACGTGATTTGATAGGTTTCGGCTTCAGATGTAGAAGTTTGAAATTTCAAAGTTCATAAAGCTTAAATTGGAGATCGATTCGTGGTTTCGGTGTTGTTTGATGTGATTTCAAGGCTCGAATAAGTTCAAGTGAGGTATTAAGACTGGTTGGTAGGTTTGGTTGAGGTCCCGGGGCCTCGGGCGTGTTTCGGATGCTCAACGGGTCGATTCTTGCTTTGTGAAGATTGTTGGTTTTCTGGTGTGGGAGCAACAGATATTTACTCAATGTGATCGCATGAGATGGTCCGCGATCGCATAGTACATTTTGGGAGGCTGCTGGATTTTGGCTTATGCGATCGCAGGTAAGGGTATGCGATCGCATAGTGCAATGGGAGGCTGATGGTTCTTGGCTTAAGCAATCGCATCTGGAGGAACGCGAACGGACAAAAGAGGAAAATATGGGGGCTACTGTTTTGGCCTATGCGAGCGCATGTATGGGGTTGCGATCGCATAGAGGAAATTAAGGAGGCAGCAAGTTTGGCCTATGCGATCGCGAAAGCTTTCATGCGATCGCATAGAGGGGTCAGAACTGGGCAATGCAGTGTTTTAAAAACTAGATTTTGTCCATTTCTTTCATTCTTTCATTTGGTGTGGGCGATTTTGGAGAGCTTCAAGAGGAGATTTTCATCAAGAAACACTAGGTAGGTGATTCCTTTCCACTTTTGAGTTAAATATGTGATCTTATATGGATTTAGACATGGAAATTAGTAGAAATCTTGGGGTTTTGGTGGGAAGACCTAGAATTGGTATTTTCAGATTTTTACCACGAATTTGGGCATGGAATTGAGAGATATTCATATATTTGAGTTTCTGAGGTCATGGGTAATCATTATCTTCAAAAAGCTTTGGAATCCGGGCACGTGGGCCCGAGGGAAATGTTGTCAACTTTCCGAACGAAGTTAGGAATTTATATAAACATAATGGTTATGCGTATTAGAGTATATTTTCATTGGTTTGCTCGTTATTTGGATATTTTGGGGTGTTGTACATCAATTTGAGTTGTCGGAAGGGCTTGGAGGCCGGTTATGAATCTTCAGAGCGAGGTAAGTCTTCTTTCTAACCTTGTGAGGGGGAATTGTCCCCATAAGTGAAATAATTAACTATGTGCTACTATTTGTGGGGGCTACGTACGCACGAAGTGACAGGAGTCCGTGCGTAGCTACTATTATGCTTGCCAGGGTAGTTTAGGACCCAAAATCATGTTTTAATTATAGTACTTGTAACCTTATTGATGAAATTAAAAATGATTAAATCTTATCGAATTTTGATAAATGAATATCTAGAAAAGACTTAAATATTATCTTTATGACTACTAAAAGAGAACTTTGTCATTTCCTGGGTAATTGCTTTCCCGATATGGTCGGGGTGGACTGTTTGAATGTGTATGCTTATGTGTGACCGCTTCGCAATATATATTCCGCGAGCGGAGTGATTCTTTCCACTACTCTCATGGTAGCGGGTCGTACGCCACGACAGGTTAATAGATGCATCTATGGTTCGCGCCATTCGACCCTTCGGAAGTGCACATTTACTCATTGTTGGTTCGGGCCATTCGACCCTCGGCATTTCCTGCGCATGATATCTGTTGAATACCATCTGTGATTTGGACTGTTAAATTACCTTAAGATGTAAACTGCTAAATGAAATGAGTGAAACTGGGAATTCTAAATTTATGGAAAAAGTTGTCCTTTCCTGTTATTATTTGTTATTTGATTTTAATACCCATGTTTGATATCACACTTTGATTATATTGAATTGAACTCTAGCAAGTGTCAAAATCGACCTCTCGTCACTATCTCTTCGAGGTTAGGCGGGATACTTACTTAGTACACGTTGGGAATAATCACATAGGGATCAAATTTTACTCACTCAAAGAGGTAAGTTTCTATTGCACCAACTCTAAATTACATTGTTGTAGTTAAAGTGGGCCATGGGTGAATAGTTCTTGGGGAGTAAGGATAGGGACCTTGCATGCATAGGGATTGTAGGTTATGTGTGGGTAAGTAAAGGAAAAAACAGAAAGAAATGGGGGATGGGACTTTAGCAAATTCGTAATGGGAGTATAACGCTAAATTAAGCTAGGTTTATGATCAAATTCCTAATTAAGACTCGATTGTGTTATTTTGTTAAATAGATTGGAAAGGGTGAAGGATTCTGGAAGTCGTCGTAGGAATTAGGGATAAACACCCAGTCGAGGTATGCATGGCTAACTCTAACCTTCGCAAGATCGACTTATTGGTGTTCGAGTAATTGGTATGAGACCCTTGCTTTGTTCTATGTGAATTGATTGTCTCAAGGGTTTAAGTTGGATAACTTCTATTCCTTAATTGTCTTAATTGTCTCTCATTCCTCCATGTTACTTGAAATGATGAATTATGATTCTTTATTCTTATCCTATTATGGGTATGATTTATCATATGTTGGAACTTGTCTTTACAAGGAAGAGTGTCACTAAATGAATAAAAAGGGAATTAAACTCAGTAGTCAAATGCATCCATGTGCTAAGGACTATGTGATAATCGGGCCGAGATCGGACTCCATGCTGCGCTCATGGTGGTATTTACATCGAAATATGGATATAAATTATGATGGTGGATATGTCTCACTGGTATGACTTAGCTGGTCGGGATGAGGCCGGACTCCGTGTAAAAACGACACGGTGGTATTACAAGTGGTGGCACTTGGAATTAAAAGGCTAATTGATAAAAAGGATGAAAAGATGAAACAAGAATGTTAGGGGACTCTCATTCGTTTTCCTTGATTTCGGTATAATGTTATTTGATTTTTGTGATTGTTTTCCTACTTGTTTACTATTTATTCTACTTAGAGTAGAGTTTGTTCATACATACTATTACTATTCGATGGTACTAACGCCCCTTTTTCCGGGGGCGCTACATCATTTAAATGGATGTAGGTGGCTCTGTAGCAGGTTGCCCCTCCTTCCCTCCACAGTTGTCTCGGTGAGCCCCGCTTCTTCCCGGGGCCATGTGTAATTATGTTGCTATCCTTTTGGTTATGCTGTCATATTTTGAGGTATATCTAGGTCCTTGTCGCTAACAGGATGTCGTTTGTCTTCCTTATCTCTAGAGGCTCCGTAGACTCTCATGTGGGTCATGTATGTTGTTGGGTAGTTGTTGGGTTAACTTATAACTGTAATTCCATCTTATCAAGATTGTAATTATCATGTATGTTTTGGAAGACCTAACTTTTGGAAATCGAAATATGAGGAAGAATGGATTAATATTATGTACGTACACTTTTGCTTTATTTCCTACTAACTCAATAAACGATGTTATAACTTAATCATGGGGCAAAAGGAGACGGGTAGGAAAGGCTAACAGGCTTGCTTTACCAGGGTTCACTCGGTTAAGCACCAGTCGCGCTCCCCAAAATTGGGGCGTGACAGTAGTATATGTAAAATTCTTAGATATTTGCGCATGCACTTGTGACACCGGGTTCTGGGGTGTGTTTGGGATATATTTTTATTAAAATGGATTGTTATACTCTCGTATTTACTCAGCAGCTTTTTATCGATTATTTTTATGTAATGAAGTGAAAAGTAACGATTTCAAATACTAAAATAGGAAATTTAATTCAACTATTTAATGATTGGCTTGCCTGACAGTGGTGTCTGGCGCCATCACGACCTTGATGGATTTGGGGTCGTGACATTTCCTTTTGGTTTTTGGAGTGTTTTGGGACACTTAGTCCCTAAAACGGGAGCTTAAGCCTTGGCATTTGGACCGTAGTCAGAACTATGTGAAGACGACTCTTAAATGGAGTTCCGTCAGGTTGCTAGCTCCGTGAGGTGATTTTGGGCTAAGGGGCGTGTCCGGATGGTATTTTGGAGGTTTGTAGCTCATTGAAGCTTGAAATGGTGAAAGTCAAAGTTTTGGAGATTTCGAACGGTAGTGGAAATTTTTTATATCGCTGTGGATTTCGATTTCGAAAGTTGAAACAGGTCCGTAGGATTGAATATGACCTGTGTCAAAAATTTAGGATCAATCGGACGTGATTTGATAGGTTTCGGCATCGATTGTCGAATTTGGAAGTTTCAAGTTCTTTAAGTTTGAATCGGAGGATGATTCATGGTTTTAGCGTCGTTTGATGTGATTTTAGGGCTCGACTAAGTTCGTATGGTATTTTAGGATTGTTTGGTTGAGGTCTCGGGGGCCTCGGGTGTGTTTCGAATGCTTAACGGATTGAGTTTGCGACTTATGCAATTGCTTAAGCTGTTGCACCTGGTGTAATCGCACCTGCGCATTTTGGGCCGCAGAAGCGGCCATGGAGCTGCAGAAGTGGTTTTGTCCTTGTCCAGATGGGCCACATGTGCGCCGATTGGTGCGCAGAAGAGGATGAGCAGAAGTGGTAGAGGACCGCAAGTGCAGGCTCGCAGGTGCGGCTCAGTGCTCACAGATGCGGTCCCAGCCTTTTTAAGTTGTCTTCGCACCTGCGATGGGAATTTTGCAGATGCAGATAAAAGGCCTGCAGAGGTGTTTTCCAATTTCTTGTTTTAGCTTTGATTTCAATAGCTATATTAGTTCCTTGTAGTAATATTTATGTTATAATTGATTTTAGCTAGATTTGGGTCATTCGGAGTCAGAGTTTCATGGAAAGAGCATTGTTATAGATTGATTGAGCTTGGTTCAAGGTAAGTGGCTTGCCTAACCTTGTGTGGGGGAACTCCCCTTAGGATTTGGTACTGTTTTGATATGTGAGGGCCGTGTACGTTAGGTGACGAGTACGTACATGAGCTAATTGTTGTAAAAACCCGAATTTTGCTAAGTAATAACATGTTTCCTTATTATTTGAGTCATATCTGCATGTGCAGTATCCTGTTAGATTAGAATAGCATGCATACTTGCCTTAATTGTTTATCCGAGCTCTGTGCAACATGTTTAGTGAATCTTCTTGATTTATTTGACTTGTACTTAGTCTAAATTGTAGGATTTCGTGTTGTAGGTTTTTGGATTCTATTGTTTGAGCTGTGTATTTACTTTGGGACTATGTATCGGTAATCCGAGAGATACCCTGTTTTGTGTACTTACTTTTGGGACTACGGAACGGTATTCCAGGAGATCCCTCCTGCATATTTACTTTGGGACTACGAAACTGTATCCCGGGAGATCCCCCTTGTCTTGCGTATTTACTTTGTGACTTTGGAATGATGTTCAGGGAGATCTCACTGCACATTTACGTTTAGGACTACGAGACGGTATCTCTAAAGATCCCATGTTGTTATTTATGTGTATAGAGTTGTTACCTTTTATGATTTCATTCTTGTTAAATTTCTGTCTTTATTTTACTACGATATTTCATTCTGCCTTGCTTTCTTCTTTATATACCAGTAGGGCCCTGACCTGACCTCGTCATTACTCAACCGAGGTTAGGCTTGGCACTTACTGGGTACCATTGTGTTGTACTCATACCCTTTCCTACACATGGTTTTCGTGTGTAGATCCAGTTTCTTTCTACCATCCTCGTCCTTAGTTGCAGTCCCTGCTGTTATCGGAGACTTCAAGTACATCTGCCTGCATCCGCAGATACTTGGACTCCCCCTCTATCCCCCTATGTTCATTCTCCTCTTATTTCTGTAGACAGTGATGTATAGAACAGTTAGAACTTTGTAGAATCTTGTGACTTACGGTGTTCCGGGTTTTGGGAATGTTAAGTACATTTCGAGAGTTGAGTATTGTATATTCCGAGTGGCATCTCAATTGCTTATTTAAATAATTTGTTGATGTTAGTTGTTGAATTTCATGTTTTCATTTTAATTCCGCAAGTGTTAGACTTACCTAGTCATAGAGACTAGGTGTCGTCACGACGTTTCACGGAGGGAGGATTTGGATCGTGACAAGTTGGTATCAGAGCTCTATGTTCATATGTATTGCGAGTCACAAGACGGTTTATTAGAGTCTCGCTGATCGGTACGGAGACGTTTGTATTTATCTTTGGGAGGCTATGGAACTGTTAGGAACAATCATACTTCTTTTGATTCCTTGTCGTGCGAGTTATTGTCATCAAGTTCTAAAATTTCTTTATTCTATTATTTCTCACGGATGGTGAGGACCCGTACCAGGAGATCTGACGATCAGGCACCCGTGCCCCCTACTACAGACGCTAAAGGCCGAGGCCGGGGTAGAAGACGACCACATGGTCCAGCCAGAGCACCTGCGCGAGCTGCGAGAGAGGAGCCCCCACCAGCTCCAGCTGGATGGCAGGCACCGGAGGTTCCTATTGCTGCACCAGCCCTCCAAGAGACTAGAGCCCAATTCATGAGCATTTTCAGCACCTTAGCTTAGGCTGGATTGATTCCATTAGCTCCTGCCACATCTCAGGCGGGGGGAGGGGCACATACTTCCGCATCCCGTACTCCTGAGCAGAGGGTCCAGGTTGATCAGGCCCCAGAGTTTATTCTTATGCAGCCGGTAGCTCCGGTTCAGCATGAGACAAGGACAACCGCTTTTGAGGTGGAGCAACTTTGACTTAAGACGTACACAAAGTACCACCCACCTACCTTCAGCGGGTTGGATTAAGATGATGCTCAGGGTTTTCTGGAAGAGTATCATCGTATTCTCCTTACTTTTGGCATAGCGGAGACGAGTGGGGTTTCTTTTACCACTTTCGATCTTAGGGGAGCAGCCTATCAGTGGTGGCGTGCTTATAAGTTGAGTAGTTCGGATGAGGCAACCTCACTCACATGGACTCAATTCTCGGATATATTTTTGAGAGAGTATGTCCCGCAGAGCCTCATGGATGCATGGCGCGCAGAGTTTGAGCAGTTGCGCTAGGGTTCTATGACTGTGTCAGAGTATGCAGTCTGTTTCATTGAGTTGGCCCGACATGCACCGGCCTTGGTTGCCATAGTTCGGGAGAGGGTTCGTCGCTTTATTGAGGGATTCAACCCGAGCATCAGCATCAATATTGACAGGGAGTTGGAGATGGATATCTCTTATCAGTAAGTCATGAATATCGCCAGCATAGTGGAGGGAATGCGTGCCCGGGACAGAGAGGAGAGAGAGGCCAAGGGATCTCGAGAGACTGGTTTTTATTCTAGAGCTCGTACCCTACTAGCTCTCCGTGGTAGGGGTTATGTGAGTAGTCATTTTCATTCAGCTCAACCAGCAGTCAGTGGTATTTAGCCTCTTCTAGGCCCCATGAGCCTTATTATGCACCGTCAGTGTCTAGTGTTCCTCCTGCTCGGGGTGCTATGAGCGGCCAGTCCAGCAAACTTGGACCGAGTCGGTCACAGCAGCCACGCCCTCCGAGAGGTTTTTTTGAGTGTGGTGACACTCTCCACATGGAGAGGGATTTCCCCAGACTTAGAAGGGGTTCATCTCCACATGCTTCTCAACCACCACGTGCTCTGGCAGGTCATCGGGCTATGATTCCAGCACCATCTACTGCCCCACCTACTCAGCCAGCTCGAGGTTGAGGTCGGGGAGGTCGAGGTCGCCCTAGAAGAGGAGGCCATATTCATATGTGTCATCTTATTTTTCCCCACATTTGGGCGTATATCGGGATTCTTTGAGTTCCCCTGTTTATGTTTCTACTCCTGTGGGAGATTCTCATGTTGTAGACCGCGTATATTGGTCGTGTTTGATTCTCTTAGTGGTTTTGAGACCAGAGCCGATTTGTTATTACTCAGCATGGTAGATTTTGATGTTATCTTGGGCATGGACTGGTTGTCGGCCCATTATGCTATTCTTGATTGTCACGCTAAGATTGTGATGCTGGCTATGACACGCTTACCGCTATTAGAGTGGAAGGGTACCTTAGAGTATACTCTTCGTAGGGTTATTTCTTTTCTTAAGGCTCAACGAATGGTTGAGAAGGGCTGTGATGCGTATTTAGCTTATGTGAGAGATGTCAGTATTGATACGCCTACAGTTGAGTCAGTTCTAGTAGTGAGGGATTTGCCATATGTGTTTCCAGCTGATCTTTCGGGCATGTCGTCCGACAAAGATATTCATTTTGGCATTGATTTGTTGACGGGCACTCAGCCCATCTCTATACCTCTATACCGTATGGATCCTCCTGAGTTGAAGGAGTTGAAGGAGCAGTTGCTTGATAAGGGCTTCATTCGTCCCATTGTGTCACCTTCAGGTGCTCCGGTCTTGTTTGTGAAGAAAAAGGATGGTTCTATGCGTATGTGTATTGATTATCTCCATCTGAACAAAGTTACTGTAAAGAATAGGTATCCATTGCATCGCGTTGATGGCTTATTTGATCAGTTACAGGGTGCCAGGGTATTTTTCAAGATTGACTTGCGTTCAGGCTATCATTAGTTGAAGATTCGTGAGCCATATATCCCGAAGACTACTTTAAGGACCCAATATGGTCACTATGAGTTTCTTGTGATGTCTTTTGGGCTTACCAATTCCCCAGCAGCCTTTATGCATTTGATGCACGTCGTGTTCCGACCTTATCTTGACTCCTTCGTCATTGTGTTTATTGACGACATTTTGGTGTATTCCCGGCCTTGGGAGGATCATGAGCAGCACCTAAGGACTCTGCTTCAGACTTTGAGGGAAAAGAGGTTGTATGCAAAAATTTTGAAGTATGAGTTTTGGCTAGACTCAGTGTCATTCTTGGGGCATGTAGTATCGAGTGATGGGATCAAGGTAGATCCGAAGAAGGTGGAGTCAGTGCAAAGTTGACCTAGACCGTCATCAGCTACGAAAATCCATAGTTTTCTTGGTCTTGCGGGGTATTATCGTCATTTTGTAGAGGGATTCGCATCTATTGATGCACCTATGACCAGGTTGACCCAGAAGGGTGCTCCGTTCAGGTGGACAGAGGAGTGTGAGGAGAGCTTTCAGAAGATCAAGACAGCCTTGACCACAACCCCAATATTGGTATTGCTTATAGGTTCGGGGTATTACACCGTAGATTATGATACGTCGAGGATTGGTCTTGGCGCGGTGTTGATGAAGGACGGTAGGGTGATTTCCTACGCGTCCAAACAACTTAAGGTGGATGAGAAGAACTATCATATCCACGACCTTGAGTTAGTAGTTATTGTTCATGCCTTGAAGATTTGGCGCCACTATTTGTATGGTGTTCCTTGTGAGATTTACACCGATTATCGGAGGTTGCAGCATCTGTTAAAGAAAAGGGATCTTAACTTGCTTCAGCGGAGGGAGTTGGAGATACTTAAGGACTATGATATCACCATTTTGTACCACCCGAGGAAGGCCAATGTGGTGGCCGATGCTTTGAGTCGTCGGGCGGAGAGTTTTGGGAGTTTAGCATATCTTCCAGCAGTAACGAGACACTTAGCATTTGATTTTCATGCCTTAGTCAGCAAGTTTGTGAGATTGGATATTTCTAAGCAGAGTCGAGTGTTGGCTCCGGTGGTCTATCAGTCTTCTCTTTATGATCGTATCAGGGAACGTCAGTATGATGACCCCCATCTGCTTGTCTTTAAGGACACGATCCAGCATGGTGATGCTAAGGAGGTTACTATTGGGGATGATGACGTATTGAGGATGCAGGGCATGCTATGTGTGCCTAATGTATATGGTTTTCTTGAGTTGATTCTTCAGGAGGCTCATAACACGCGGTACTTTATTCATCCGAGTGTCACGAAAATGTATTAGGAATTGAGGTAGCATTACTGGTGGAGGATGATGAAGAAGGACATAGTGGAGTATGTTGCTCGGTGCCTAAATTTTCAGCAGGTGGGTTGCTTCAGAAGTTAGAGATTCCAGAGTGGAAATGGGAGCGAATCACTATGGATTTAATTGTTGGACTCCCACGGACTCATTGTAGGTTTGATGCAGTTTGGTTGAGTGTGGATAGGTTGACCAAGTGAGCTCATTTCATTCCTGTGATGATTACATATTCTTCCGAGCAGCTAGCTCGAATCTACATATGTGAGATCGTCAGGCTTCATGGTGTACCGGTGTCTATTATCTCTGATCGAGGTACACAGTTTACATCATGGTTCTGGAGAGCCATACAACAAGAGTTGAGCACAACATTTCACCCTCAGACGGACGGATAGTTTGAGCGCACTATTCAGATATTAGAGGATATGCTTCGTGCATGCGTGCTAGAGTATGGAAGGTCATGGGACCAGTTCTTGCCACTTGCAGATTTTGCCTACAACAACACTTATCAGTCGAGCATTCAGATGGAACCATATGAGGCTCTTATGGTATGCGGTGTCGGTCCCTAGTGGGTTGGTTTGAGCCGTGCGAGGCTTTGATTATTGGGTACAAACTTGGTCCAGGATGCCCTGGATAAGGGGAAGGTGTTTTAGGATCGACTTCGCATAGACCAGTCAAGACAGAAGAGTTATGTGGACCGAAAGGTTCTCGATGTAGCATTCATGGTTGGAGAGCGGATCTTACTTCGGGTATCTCCCATGAAGAGTGTTACGAGGTTCGGGAAGAAGGGCAAGTTGAGCCCAAGGTACATTGGTCCTTTTGAGGTGTTGCGGCGTGTTGGGGAGGTTGCTTATGAGATTGCCTTACCTCCTATCCTACTAGGGGTTCATCCGGTATTCCACTTTTTTATGCTCCGGAAGTATAACGGTGATCCGGCGCCATGTATTAGATTTTAGCTCAGTCCAGTTAGACAAGGATTTGTCTTATGTTGAGGAGCCAATTGCTATTTTGGACAAGCGGGTTAGAAATCTCAGGTCAAAGAACATTTCTTCAGCAAAGTTTCAATGGAGGGGTCAGCCGGCCGAGGAGGCGACTTGGGAGACCAAGCAGGATATGCGCACCGTTATCCTCATCTTTCACAACTTCACGTGTGTCTCTATACTCATTCGAGGATGACCAATTGTTATAAGAGGAGGAGCATGTGACGACCCCGCCGGTCGTCTTGAGAGTTTTAGCCCCGATACACTATTAACTGCTTTCCGCGTACCTATTTTTTTCTATTATGTCTTTCCGGGAGGTTTCGCTTTGTTTTTTGAGTATTTTGGGACACACAGTCCCTAAAATGGGAGCTTAAGCCTTAGGATTTGGACCGTAGTCGGAACTGTGTGAAGACAACTCTGGAATGGAGTTTCGTCGGTTCTGTAGCTCCGTTAGGTGATTTTGGGCTTAGGGGCGTGTCCGGATGGTGTTTTGGAGGTCTGTAGTTCATTGAGGCTTGAAATGGCAAAAGTCGAAGTATTGAAAATTTTGATGATTTTGACCGGTAGTGGAATTTTTGATATCGGGATAGGATTCCAATTTCGGGAGTTAGAATAGGTCTGTAGGGTTGAATATGACTTTTGTGAAAAATTTGGGATCAATCGGACGTGATTTGATAGGTTTCGACATCGGTTGTCGAATTTGGAAGTTTCAAGTTTATTAAGTTTGAATCGGAGGATGATTCATGGTTCTAGCGTTGTTTGATATGGTTTGAGGGCTCGACTAAGTTCGTATGGTATTTTAGGATTGGTTGGTATGTTTGGTTGAGGTCTCGGGGGTCTCGAGTGTGTTTCGGATGCTTAACGGATTGAGTTTTGGACTTATGCAATTGCTGATGCTGTTGCACCTGGTGTAATCGAACCTGCGCATTTTGGGCCGCAGGTGCAGAGCCGCAGAAGTTGTTTTGGCCTTGTCTAGCTGGGGTCGCAGGTGCGGCGATTGGTCCGCAGAAATGGATGAACAGAAGCGGTAGAGGACCGCAGGAGCGGGCTCGCAGGTGCGACCCAGTGCTTGTAGATGTGGTCCCAGCCTATTTAAGTTGTCTTCGCACCTGTGATGGGAATTCCGCAGATGCGAATAAAAGGCCCGCAACAACGATTTGACTGGAAGAAAAGACCTAAGTGCAAGGGTTTGATTTCATTCTTCATTTTTGGACTTGAGAGCTCGGAATTTGGTGATGTTTCGAGGGATTTTCAGAGGAAGCTTTGGGGTAATGATTCCTAACACGATTTTGGTTGTATTTCATTAATCTATAGTTGTTTTCTTCATTAAATTAAGGAAATTGGGTGAGAAAGTTGGGAAAATGGGGGAAAATTTCCTCAACCGAATTTTTGAGTTTTGATTGGGATTTAGGCATCGGATTTGGATAATATTGGTACGAGTGAACTCGTAAGTGAATGGTTGTTCATATTTGACGACTTTTACTCGATTTTGAGACTTGGTCCCGGGGAGGCTTATTAGGGTGATTTTTCAATTTCTTGTTTTAGCTTTGATTTCAGTAGCTATATTAGTTCCTTGTAGTTATATTTAAGTTATCTAATTGATTTTAGCTAGATTTGGGAAATTCGGAGTAGGATTTTAGTGGAAAGAGCATTGTTACGGATTGATTGAGCTTGGTTCGAGGTAAGTGGCTTGTGTAACCTTGTGTGGGGTAACTCCCCTTAGGATTTGGTACTGTTTTGATATGTGAGCGCCGTGTACGTGAGGTGATGAGTACGTACACAGGCTAATTGTTGTAAAAACCCGATTTCTGCTAAGTAATAACTTGTTTTCTTCTTATTTGAGTCATATCTGCATGTGCAGTATCCTGTTAGATTAGAATAGCATGTCTACTTTCCTTAATTGTTTATCTGAGCTCTGTGCAGCATGTTTAGTGAATTTTCCTGCTTTCCTTGACTTGTACTTAGTCTAAATTGTAGGATTTCGTGTTGTAGGTTATTGGATTCTATTGTTTGAGCTGTGTATTTACTTTTGGACTACGGATCGATAATCCGGGAGATCCCCCTGTTTTGCGTACTTACTTTTGGGACTAGGGAACGGTATTCCGGGTGATCCCCTGCATATTTACTTTAGGACTACAAAAAAGCATTCTGGAAGATCCCTCATGTCTTGCGTATTTACTTTGGGACTACGGAACTGTATTTCGAGAGATCCCTCTGCACATTTACGTTTGGGACTACGAGACGGTATCTCGAGAGATGCCTTGTTGTTATTTTTGTGTACGGAGTTGTTACCTTCTATGATTTCATTCTTGTTAAATTTAACTCTTTATTTTACTGCGATATTTCATTCTGCCTTGCTTTCTTATTTATATACCATTAGGGCCCTGACCTGACCTCGTCATTACTCGATCGAGGTTAGGCTTGGCACTTACTCGGTACCATTGTGGTATACTCACGCCCTTTCGTGCACATGTTTTTCGTGTGCAAATCCAGGTTCTTCCTACCAGCCTTGCCTTAGTTGCACTCGCTGCTGTTATCGAAGACTTCAAGGTACATCTGCCAGTAGATCCTCATAGTCTCTCTCTATCCCCCTATATTCATTCTCCTCTTATTTCTATAGACAGTGATGTATAGAACAGTTAGAACTTCGTAGAAGCTTGTGACATACGGTGTTTCGGGTTTTTGGTGTGTTTTGTATATTTCGAGAGGTTACTATTGTATATGCCGAGCGACATCTCAATTGCTTATTTAAATAATTTGTTGTTGTTAGTTGTTAATTTCAGGTTTTCATTTCAATTCCGCAAGTGTTAGGCTTAACTAGTCGTAGAAACTAGGTGTCGTCGTGACGTTAAAGGAGGATTTGGATCGTAACAAACAAATAGATTTCAAAAGAATAACAAAACTAACTTATAGACATATGTTATTCTCGGTCATCACAGCTATACAAATAAAATATATTTCGAGATCATATCAATCTACCCAATATTTATAAAATTGAACTTTTATACATCACAAGAATATTAAATAATAAATAAACTATAAGTTGAGTGAGAGAAAAGTAAAACCCGTTTAATTTCAATCAGTCCAAACAATGACCTGACACAATAAAAAAATTGTGGCCACACGTTAGACACCTTTTCTTATAATGTAATATTACTTTGATATATTACGCCCGATAAACCGTGTCATAGTCACCGTTTGAAGACAACTTTTCAATTTCAAACACTGTTGGTCATCATTGTCAAAAGACATAACAACTTCTTAATTGTTGTATCAAAATGACCAGGTAGCAAGAAGATAAACCCATTGCGTCATTTCGTTTTCGTGATAAATTATTAAAATTTCAATTGCCATCACTCGAAACCACATCCTTAAATTGGGCAAAATCTGACATTGATATATGGCATAGAACATAACAATTTGATGCCATGTCACTATCCAATGTGTCAAGGGATTGACAAAGGACTTACATATAATTAACCTTTGTTTCCTTTGCAGAGATTTTCAATTCTCTCATGTCTTTTGATCATGTACCAATGATCATAGCAGAACAAATTCCAATTTATTTCCATCAACGAAGGCATGAATTTGTTATTGGATCCAAACGGGTTTTCTCTTGAAAATGATATTGTAGTTTTCTTTCCCGCACTTGGGACCCATATACATAAGAGTTAGTCCATGTTATTTGGACTATTTCACTGAATCTGAACATCACTCCGCCATCATAATCAACAGTACGTAATTTCAAATACTTCAATGTCTCTTTCTCGTCTCCATCAAGCAGATTTTAAGACGAACACAGAAAATAGTAAATAAATTTTTTAAGATTGTTGGTAATTTGTGAAAATCAGAAAAGTAAAGGAAAGTTAGTTCAATAAATGAAAACAGAAAATTCCGAGCTCACAAGTTTTTTGTGTGTCCTTAATGAATCCCCTCACTGTTGCCCAGGTTATGGATTACTTCCTCCCATGATAGAACGGAATAACTATTCTGTAATACTGGCAATCGAAATTACAGAACTTCAACGAACTCAACAAACGAAACAAATCACACTTTACACTTTATTTATTTAGAAAATAATGCAACAATGTAGAAAAGAGGAGAGGAGTTTTCAGATTTTTCTATGTCTAAAAATGAGGCCAGCCTTCAAATTTATAGATAATGAAAAGGTGAGATGATAGGTGCAATCCAAGAGGTGCATCTTTCATTTCCTATTCACCCCTTTTAGAAGAAGAAAAACAACACAAATTCCTTTGAATTTGGTGAACACCAATAAGTTTCAAAAATCTTTATTTATTACATAAACTCTATACTCAGGCAAAAACATTCACATAAACTGAGATAAAGAAAGCATGAGTATGTACCGGTAACCTATAATACTTCGTGCACCGAACTGCTTATTATATTTTACATATTCCATGGTGTTAGAATAAAGTACACTGTAATAAAGAACGAATTTGGATACTTGAATTTGGTAGTATGACAAAGAGAGATCGATGTGCAACTTTTTGTAAGGGGAAGGGGGGGTGTAAGTAAATGGGGACTAAAAATAAATGAACCAACAGGAAATGTAAGCCAAAAAGCAAACTAAGAGATAGGGAAAATAAATTTACTAATTTACCTGAGCAAATTGCCATGAAATATTTTCTTGGCCTTTGAGACCGAACAAAGAAGAAAACTGAGAAGGAAAAACGCTCTCTCTCTTGACATGTCAATGTTTATCCGTGTATACGGTCAAAATCAGAGAGTCCGATTTTGGAGTCTTAATTGTATCCCGAGTTCGAGCTCTGGCAACTTGAAGTAAGGATCGAACCCGGCTGGAAATGCACACCTCGAGAGGGCAAATCGAAGGCCTGGCACGATCTACCCTGAGGTAGTATCATTTCGATGATACTCAAGAAAGAGCGGGAATTTCTCAAGGGCATATAGGTCAAAGCATAAATTTCCGGATTGGTTCGTACGAATCCGTACTAGGTGGTTATACAGTTGTACCAATAGGACTTTTTACTGTAAATAGAAAAATATCTTATTTGGGATTTCCTCTCCTATATAAAGGGGACCCCAATCATTTGTAAGGAGGATCATTCACTGCAATAGAACATTCTACTCTGCTTTTCTCGTTTACTGTGCTCTACAATTATTCTCCAGCTTTATTGTTCTTACTTTACTACTCTTAGCTCACCCCGAGGCTCCCGAGAATATCGAGCTCGAGGTCCCCGTTGTTCTAGCAACACTGCTTTGGTTCATCATATCTTCTCACTTACACTTAATATTTCTTGTTTATTTACTAGTATTGGAATAAATCACATATTTTTAAAATAACAAATCAAATATAATTGTTACTACTATTTTCGAGCTAAACAACCCGTAAAAAGGTACTGTTGAATTTATACGTGTTTGATTGATAAATGAATTAATTTGATCCTAAAATAATAGATGAATTAGACAAAAATGCAATATTTAGCCTTGAGATGGAGATAAAATAGCAGAAATAGTAATTTCGAGAGCAGGGTTTCCGGGGACAACAACAACGATATCAGTAAATAAGAAGATAAAATTATATTGAGCTTTGTATATAGTATAGCGTATTTTTGTCGGAAAATTCGTGTGACTTACAATGATAATAGAACTCACTATTTATAGTTGTATCTAGGGAACAAGGTCCCAAGATAAATATAATCCCCTATTTAATGTACACTACTAGAAATTCAGCAAAAATCGACCAACTTTGGTCGGAAAAAACCGACCAAAGTTGGTCGGTTTTTCTAAATAATTTATTCTTTATTTTTTTTACGAAATCTCTGGCATAAAAATGCGGGAAACTATTTTTGAGTCCCGCGAAATTTAATTTTCAACAAACCGACCAAAATTCGGCCGGTCATTTTAAAAAACCGACCAACTTTGGTCGGTAATTTTATTTTTTAATAAAACCGAGCAACTTTTGTCGGTTATTTTCGTGCGAAAATGCAATAAAAGAGTATAAATCAAATAAAAGAGAATCTTAAAAAAATAATGCACCAATGGTCGAGTGGTAGAGAATAGTATTCTGCCACAGTACAGACCCCGGTTCGATTTCCAGATGGTGAATCTTTTGATTACAT
Organism: Nicotiana undulata; assembly: GCA_005239495.1. Classification (NCBI taxonomy): domain Eukaryota; kingdom Viridiplantae; phylum Streptophyta; class Magnoliopsida; order Solanales; family Solanaceae; genus Nicotiana; species Nicotiana undulata. The sequence goes on from ML291753.1 coordinate 39,472, forward strand.
ATTTAAAAACCGACCAACTTTGGTCGGAAAAAATTGACCAACTTTGGTCGTTGTTTTTTGGAATTTAATTGACCGACCCTTTCCGACCATCAAAATACCGTCCACACGACCAACTTTGGTTGGTTTTTAGCGGATTTCTAATAGTGACATAAGGAAGTTGATGTCGTATTCCTTGTAATGGGCCGTGTACTTAATGCTATAGAATATTCCTCATTAAATTCTACCGGATGACATGCATTTATTTCATCTTTATGAGCATCATTCTCTCTAGTAACAAACAAGACTGTCGCTTTCGAATTCAACTATATTCTGTCTTCAGCTCCACGTGTCACTTTCTCATACGATCATTGTTGGCCCAAGTGAAGGTCAGTTTTGAAGATTGACAAAGGAAGCTCAGGCATGAACCAGGTCCATCCCTTATGTACATAGACACAGGCAGATTCGAGCATGTGGGATGCACGTGAAAGAGATAAGCTTAACTTGGTATAATTGATATCTCCTGATCGAAAAGGTTGCATAATTGATTAGGAGAATGACTACTTACTCAAAGAGAACAATATGAAAGATAAGGAAGGAGTTAGAAGTAAAGATCAACTACAACTCTTCAACCAAGGAAGAGTAGCATTCGAACTCTAGTTATTTCTTCATCTACTAACTTTATATATTGCAGGATGTTCTTATTCCACAATGACAAAAAAACGCAGAAATTAAACGTGAGTTAAGAGCAAAATAGTAAGGCATTTTGCAAACAATTCGTGTGTGATTCAAGTGTGCAAACCTGAAGCTACATAAACTACATAGAAGAACCAGTTCCAAGTATCTATCTTTTATTCTAGTTCAATTGTAGTAGTTGTTTGTTATATTGTACCTTTCAGCTTTATCTAGAAGCAATTGTAATAGGTACTCAGAGTATTCAAGTTAGAGTTAACTTGAAGTTGTCGCAACAGTTAGGGAATGTTTGCTACAAAGGGATTAGAGTTAGTCCTAGGTTTACAAAAGTATTTTGTAAATGCAATTTTTGGCTCAGTGATTTTGTGGAGAGTTTGGGAAAATCCTAGTGAAAAGTAGGTAGCGGTTTTTTCACCTTTTGAACCAGGTGTTTTCCACGTAAAATACTTGTGATCTTTACATTCCGCATTTACTATTTTAGCAATAGTAGGTTAAGGAACACATAGAAGAACCAAGTCCTTCTATAATCAGTTTAGGCAAAAAATTGGACACCACACAAATCACCCCTCCCCCCGCTCTTGTGTAGTATTGAAATTAAAACATCAAATTCAGAAGAAAACATCAAAAATTGGACACCACACAAATCACCCCTTCCCCCCTCTTGTGTGGTATTGATGTTAAAACCCCATATCATAGGAAAATACTATGAGTTATAGGACATTGTCACTGATCATCCCCTGGCTACCATGAAGAAGAATGATTAAGGAGTAGATGTGCCAAAAACAAGAGCTGACAGCACTGCTGAGGACTTGAGGAAATGGGAGAAGAATGCCAAGGCCAAAAAAAGGCTTGTATGTGGACTTGGTCTAGACGAGTACAACAAAATTCAAAGTTTTACTGGTGCTAAGGAAATGTGGGACACTTTGCAAGTTGCTCATGAAGGAACACTTAAGGTGAAGAGGTCCAGATGAACTCTACTATATTCTCAATGTGAGAATTTCACTATGAAGGAAGGGAAACCATTCGAGAGATGTATACAAGATTCACCAAATTGACAAATGAACTTAAGTCTCTTGGAAGGATTATTATTGAAGAAGACAAACTTGAAAAGATTAGGACAAGGGTTCTGTCGATCTCTTGGAAGAGCAAAATCACTGCGATTCAGGAATCAAAGAACATTGACACTCTTAAGTTAGATCAACTAATTGGAAATCTCAATGCTTATGAACCTAGAAGGTAAACCACGAAGATGGATGTACCCAAGAAGGAAATGAGTTTGGAAATCAAAATCACTGAAGGTTCTTATCTAGAGGAAGATGAAATGGCTATGATCACAAAGGACTTCAAGAAGTACCTAATGAGAGGAAAGGGTCCTTCAAGATGTGGAAGCTACAACAAACCAAGGGTTCCTGAAAAACAAACCAATGAGGGCTGCTACAAGTGTGGGAAGACTGATCACCACATCAAAAAAATGCCATTAATGGGAAATTGAATGGAATAAGGAAAGAGTTGAAAGAAGAAATAGGTTCAACCCAAGAAGAACAAAGGATTAACAAAGGCTATAGTTGCTGCTTGGAGAGAAAGCTCAGATGATGAAGATGGAAATGAACAAGAACTTATGGAAATTGGATAATCCGATTAGGAATATGAGGTCCAAGTGAAGGGGAGCAGCCAAACATGGTACATGGATAGTGGCTGCTCAAAACACATGACATGAAGCAAGAACCAGTTCCTTTCACTTGAGGACCTCAAATGAGGTAATGTCTTCTTTGGAAATGGGAAGAAAGGTGAGATCATTGGGGTTGGTAAGGTAGGTAAGACTGATTCTCACTATATTGAGAACGTCTATTTGAAAGATGTCCTATAATACAGTCTAATTAGTGTATCACAACTGTGTGATAGAGGTAACTTGGTAGCATTCACCTCTACCAAATGTTTTGTGATTAATTTTTCCACTGACAAGATTATATATATTGTAGGTCTGTCCACACTTTCAGAAAATGAACTCACTTGCTTAAGTGTGTTGGACAATGATCCCCTCCTTTGGCACAAGAGATGTGGACATGCAAGTCTGAGTCAACTCAACAAATTAGTCTCCAAGGACTTGGTAATAGGGCTGCCTCACATCAAGTTCAAGGAACACAAAGTATGTGAGGCTTGTGCAAGAGGGAATCAGGTAAGATCCTCCTTTAAATGCAAGAAAGTGGTAAGCACCACAAGAACAATGAAATTGGTTGATATGGATGTCTATGGTCCAATGAGAACATTAAGCAGACGTGGTAAAAGATATGTGATGGTACTTGTTGATGATTACTCTAGGTTTACTTAGACATTTTTTTTAACATCTAAAGATGAAATCATTTGACATGTTCACTTCTTTTGTTAAAAAAACTCAAAAATAACTAGGCAATCAACTTGCATCAATTCGGTCTGACCATGGCACTAAATTAGAAAATGCTAAATTTCCTGATTTTGTGATGAGCATGGCATAGATCATTATTTTTCTGCTCCTAGGACTCCACAACAAAATGGAGTAGTTGAAACAAAGAACATGACACTTGAAGATATGACTAGGACTATGCTTCTTTCAAATAAACTGCCACATAGTTTCTATGTAGAAGCTGTAAATACTGCATGCTACATCATAAATAGATGCATGACTAGACCAGTTGTAGAGAAGAATCCATATAAGTTACTTAAAGGGAGAAAACTAGATATATCTCATCTTAAGGCATTTGGATGCAAGTGCTTTGTGCACAAAAATAGTAAAGTCTCCCTAGGCAAGTTTGATCCCAGAAGTGATGAGGAAGTATTATTGGGATATTCTTCATATAGTAAAACTTATAAAGTCAATAAAAAAGAACTATGTGTGTGGAAGAAAGTGTTCATGTGGTTTTTGATGAAACTAACATTCTTTATGAGAGACGGGAACATGATGATGAAGCAATTGGGCTGGTAAGAAACTTAAATGAAACCATAGCCCAGACTGAAGCTGCACTGGAAGAAGGAACAGGTTCATCCACCTAGAGCAACATGGCAGGAGGAAAAGAACAAAGAGGAAATGATCCTCAAGCCACAATGGAACTTGTCCAACGGTATTTCGTCGTGAAAGTGTCACATTTAGATTGTTCTTATTAAAGGAAAGAGCCGAATAGCATGAACATGTTCCACAGCAACAAAACACTGAAGGAACATCAAGGAGAAACAAGTTGGTTGTGAAATCTTACAAGTATCAAAGTTCTCATCCCATTGAGAACACAATTACTGATCAACCCTCTGGAATCAAAACTAGATCTTCATTAATGAACCTTTGTGATTTTGATGATTTCTTATCTCTTATTGAACCTAAAATGTTGTTGACGCTTTGTAGGATGCAAACTGGGTAAATGCAATGCAAGATGAGCTCAAACAATTTGAAAGAAGTCAAGTTTGGCATATGGTACCAAGACCCCTGGACAGATCAATAATTGGCATAAAATGGGCCTTTAGAAAAAAAACTTGATGAAGATGGAACAGTTAAAAGGAATAAGGCAAGATTGGTGGATCAAGGATATAGTCAAAAGGAGGGCATAGACTATGATGAAACCTTTGCTCCAGTTGCAAGGTTGGAAGAAATAGACTCCTCATAGCCTTTGCTTCTTACATGGAATTCACCCTTCACCAGATGGATGTCAAGAGTGCCTTCCTCAATGGCTACCTAAAGGAAGAAGTGTTTGTCAAGCAACCTCCGGGGTTTGAAAGCAAGGAGAGTCTTGATCATGTGTACAAACTTGACAAAGCACTTTATGGGCTAAAGCAGGCTCCAAGATCATGGTATGAAAGATTATCAAAGTTTTTGCTTGAGCATGACTACAAGAGAGGTAAAATTGACAATACTTTGTTCCTGAAAGAAAAAGGTTAAGATCTCTTGGTAGTTCAGATATATGTTGATGATATAGTCTTTGGGCAACTACTGATAAGCTAAGTAAAGAATTTGATAAACTAATGGGGAGCGAATTTGAAATGAGCATGATGGGTGAGCTTAATTTCTTTTTAGGCTTACAAATTATACAAAATTCAAATGGAACTATCATCCATCGGAAGAAGAATGTAAAAGAGTTGCTTATAAGGTTTAAAATGGAAGATTCCAAAGACATTGACACTCTTATTGCAACAGCTACAAAGTTGGATATAGATGGACCTGGTTTATCAGTTGATCAGAAGTTGTATAGGGGAATGATTGGCTCATTTATGTATCTCACTGCCAGTAGACCTATCATTATTTTTTGTGTAGGCCTTTGTGCAAGATTTCAAGAAAATAAAAAGGAGTCTCACTTGACTAATGTCAAGATAAATTTGAGATATCTAAAAGGAACCACTGATTTTTGTCGTTGGTATCCAAAAGGTAGTAATTTCAATCTTGTGGGATATGATGATGTTGATTATGCAGATGTTCTTGTGGATAGAAAGAGAACCTCAGGTATGACACACTTTCTTGGATCATGTCTTGTGGCTTGGTTCACCAAAAAGTAAAATTCAGTGGCCTTATCTACTAGTGAAGTTGAGTATGTTGTTGTTGCTTCATGTTGTACTCAATTGTTATGGATCAAACAACAATTAATGGATTTTAGAATTGATGTTGGTTGTATACCCATCTTTTGTGATAACGCTAGTGCAATTAGTATGACCAATAACACAGTTCATCACAAAAGAACTAAGCACATAGATGTTAGGCATCACTTTTGGAGGGATAACTATGAAAAAGGATTGACTACTGTTGAATTTTGTGCTACTGACAAGCAAATAGATGACATCTTCACAAAATCCCTAAGTATAGATTACTTTGAAAGGAACGGGTTAGAATTAGGGATGATTAAGATATGCTAAAAGAACTAGTTCAGAATTCACAACGAAAAAAAATTGGAAAAAAAAATGGTTAGAAAATCTGGAAATTGTGTGTATAACTAGATTAATTTTTGCTCAGTCTCATACTTTCAATAGTATACGATTGTTCCATGTGTTAAAATAACTCATTAATCTCTAATGATATTTTCTCTATTTTGGAAAATCTAGACTTACACAAGAGAATTCTCAGTGAAGAACTTGGTTCATCAAGATAACACGATATGTTTTCTACACTCTGCATAATTTGAAATAATAATATTTGGATCATAAGCAGAGTCCTACCTAAGTCCAAATTCTTTTTGAATTTATCCAATACAAGTGCACCAGTTCCGTTCAAAAGAGTCCTAACCAAATTAAACTGCCTAGATACTAGGGAAAGACTCGACTGTCTCTTCAAAACTGAATTTCAGTTTGATTAGACTTCTAAAAGTCTGAAAAGCCTGTCGTTACCCATTAATTACCCCTATTTATATTGAGCAACATCATTGCTTCCTTCACTCTATTACTTTTTCAAACCGTCAAACTCTCTTCAGCTTCTCTAATCTTCCAAACACATTCTACTTCTCTTTTTTTCCTGAACCAAACACTAAAATGGCTAACCCTTTTGAAAAACCTTCTTCATTACCTAAGGAAGTCATACCCACACCATCCATCATACCTTCAACTTCACCTCAGCCTAAGTAAAGAAGATTTATGATGATTTCTTGATAGACAGTGGCTGGGAGTGAATTATCCAAGAAATTAGATGCATAATTGAAAGCTAGCCAAGCCCAGGAACCCCAAAACGCTGAAGAATCCTTCAAGACTGCTACTGAGGGGGAATAAATTGGGTCTTCTGATACAGAACATGTAACTTCTGGCCCAAATGTTGCACGTTAACACCTAAATTTGACCTTGTGGTGTGTGCTATTGTGGAGTCTAAAGATTTAGACTCAATGACGTTGGAGCAATTAGAGGGCTCTTTACAGGCCCATGAAGAAAATTTCTAAAGGAGACAAGAAGTGCCACTGGAGCAACTTCTCAATACTCATGCATCTTTTAAAGATTATGGAGGTAAAAAGAGCCATCGAGGGAATGAAAGAGGACGAGGCCGTGGCAGTCATGGAAGAGGAATAAGTAATAGTAGCAACTTCAATAATGAAATTAAAATCCACTAAGAATTAGAGGTCGTGGTCGTGGTCGTGGACAAAGAGGAGGAAGAGGGCGTGGCTACTGTAAAAAACAATGGACAAAGGTATTACAAATAAACAATTGAGTGTTTTAATTGTCATAAATTTGGTTATTACTCTTGAAAATGTCGTAGCAATGTTAAAGAGAAACCTAACCTTGTTGACTTTAAGAAAGAGAAGATGAGTCAACATTGTTGTTGGCACTCAAGGAAGAAGCTAGGGATGAGCTCGTTGTATTCGTACAATGGAGAAAACAATCATATGTGGAGATGCAAAGAGAAGTTTGTAGAGATCATTAAAACGGTTAATGGTAATGTGTTCTTTGGAGATACCTCAAAGATTCAAATCGAAGGGATAGGTATGATTCTAATCTCCTGTAAAGACGGTGGCCACAAGTTAATTCAAGATATTTATTATGTGCCAAAACTAAAAAGTAATATTTTGAGTTTGGGCCAACTTCTTGAAAAGGGATGTGATATCCACATGAAAAATATGCACTTCAGCTTAGAGATTCAAGTGGAATTCTAATTGCTAAAGTGCATATGGAAAAAACATATTATTTTCGTTGAATCTTAAGACAATTGATGCGAAGTGTTTGAAGGCTAATTTGCAAGATAAATCATGGTGTTGGAACATGCGTTATGGGAACTTGAATTTTGAAGTGCTCAAATCAATGGGAGAAAAGAACATGGTACATGGGATACCATCAATCAACCATCCCAATCAATTGTGTGAAGCTTGTCTTCTTGGAAAACAATCAAGGAGGAGTTTTCCGAAGAGTTTCTGTGAAGAGAAACTAAGCCACTCCAACTTGTTTACATTGATGTGTGTGAGCCAATTAATTCACCTTCTTTTGGTGAAAGTAAATACTTTCTGCTCTTCATTAATGACTTTTGTAGAAAGACTTGGGTTTATTTCTTGAACCAAACATCTGAAGCTTTTGCTGTTTTTAAAATTTTCAAAGTACTTGTGGAAAAAGAAAGTGGCTATGAAATAAAAGCTTTAATGTCTGATAGAGGAGGTGGATTTACTTCTAAACAATTTAATGACTTTTGTCAGTCTCATGGAATTCATCGATCTCTAACGGTATCTTATTCACCCCAACAAAATGGAGTTGCAGAAAGAAAGAATTGGAAAACTCTTAATATATCTAGATGTATTTTAAAAGCTAACACCATGGACAAGAAATTTTGGATAGAAGTTGTTTCTTGTGCAGTTTATTTGAACAATAGGTCGCCAACAAGAAATGTTAGAGATCAACGCATATCCAGTAAGTATCTAGCCTAACCCCGGAGAAGTAATGACGAGGGGTCGACATCGACACTTACTAGTGATCCAATAAATCAATATGATAAATTATAAATAGATATGAAATACAATAGTAATAATGAGGTAAGAACTTTAACTAACATAATCCTCAACCTAATGACAGCTAATTTCTCAAATCTGAAGTACTATCTCATCAAATAGAAGAATCAAAGGCTACCTCAAATGGGTAAGGGGAATCAAGCGCTGTCTCAAACAAAACGACAAATCGTGTAACTACCAGATCTCAATCAAGGAAAATCTCGTGAATATTTGGACTCATAGCGGTATCACGCACGATTATGCCGAGGTCGTACAGCCTGGTCCAGAATAGTGTGTACACTACGAGGGTCTACCGGCGCGAACCATAGGTGCATCTGTCACGACCCAAATTCCCAACCTTAGGGATCGTGATGGCACCTAACACCACACTTGCTAGGCAAGCCAATGTTAGATTTTATTTAATTGATTACCATTAAAGTCTACTTAACCATAACAAAACAATTATAAATAACTAAACCTTATTACTTCCATTGCATAAATCCATGAATAAAAAAAAATGAATAATTAGGTCGAGCCTCTAACTAAATAAGTAACCATAAGACTACCCTAGGGTCTGGTGTCACAATTCACGAACTCCTAAGATTACTACAAATAATGGGCTGAAAGAATAATATAGTTGTTTTGAGGATGAAGATTGTTGAAGAAAATCGCTTTCAGAGGTGAAAACCTCAAAATTTTGGTGAAGAAGAAGGTCTGCCCGGTTTTTTAAAGGTATTTATATTAGCTAGGCAGGGGTCCTATGCGATCGCATGAAATGGGTCGCGATCGCACAAAGAAAGGGGGGCTGGCTTATGCGATCGCGGGGCAGGGGGTGCTTTCGCATAGGGTAGGGGAGGCTGGCTTATGCGGTCGCGGGGCACAGTGTGCGTTTGCACAACACAAATCTGGGACCCCCTTGAGATTACACTATGCGATCGCAGTTCTACCTATGCGATCACATAGTACAAAAACCTGGACACCAGAAAATGAAAAACCAGCAGTTCTTTTTAAGTGTACAACACCCTTTGGCCTATCTGAAACTCACTCGATCCCTCGGGGCTCTAAACAAAACATGCACGCAAGTCTAAAAATATCATACGGACTTGCTCGTGGGATCAAATCATGAAAATAACACGTAAAACTGTGAATTAAACCTCAAAACCTATCATTTTCAACAAGAACTCTTAAAGTTCATAATTTCTCAACCGGATGTCCGAATCACGCCAAACGAACTCTGTTTTTCACCAAATGTCACTGTTAACCTTTTAATATCAATCTGTACCGGGCTCCGGAACCAAAATACGGGCCCGATACCAATGGTTCTAAACATTATTTCTTTTCTTTATTTCATTAACATTTCAGCAAAATATTTTCTTTCAAAAATTGATTTCTAAGGCTTGGGACCTCGGAATTCATTTCCGGGTATACGCTCGAGTCTCATATTTTACTATGGACCTTCCGGGATCGTCGGAACACGGATCCGGGTCCGTTTACTCGAAATGTTGACCAAAGTCAACTTTTATCAAATTTAATTTCTAAAAATTACTATTTCTCATATTTTCACGTAAAAGCTTTCCGATTTCACGCCCGGACCGCGCACGCAAATCGAGATAATTAATTTTAGTCTTGTTATGGCTATTAATCATGGAAAGGAGTCTAATTTTATAAAATGACCCGTTGGGTCATCACATATACATAGAATAATACTAAATACGATGTATAACTAATGCTTGTATTAGTTATACATAAGGTTGAAAAAGTGTACCAAACAAGGTTATATTAATACACAAAGCTAATGCATGCATTATTTTTTCTAATGCACTCTAACAAACGACCTCTAACTGTCTATCAAATATCTCTCAAATAACTCAAGGTGATAAATCTCGACCTAACATATTTCCAATCAAATTTCAATTATAAATTCAAGTAATTAAATAGAAAATTGAGTTCAAATAATTCAAATATTACAAGAAAAAATCCTAAGTCCACCCGAGCATAAACATATTTTTATATATGTACGGACTCTTGTCACCTCGTGTGTATGTAGCACCCACAACTAGTAGCACATAACAATTCAATACATGCGGGGTAGAAAATACACCATTTGAACTTTATTTAGGCTAAAAGAATTATTTGGCTAAAATAAATGGAGTTTCAAGTAACTTTTAGAGATTTGGAGAGAAAAAAAAAAGGTAAGAAATATATAGTTAATTAAACTATATATTCATTGTATCTAAAAAATATAATTGGGATAAAATATGCAATGTATATTAAGAAGAATAACGAGAAATACAATTGAAATAAACAATCATTATATTTGATTATTGACAATTAACATTTGAAAAATACAAACTTGAAAGCTAATTTTTTTCCTTTTTCTTCTCTCCCGCGTGCTTAAAAGAGAGTGGAATTACACTCTTTGATACATCAACATCTAGGAGACCCTAAACTATCAAATTTTCAAATTCAGAGAGGCTATTAAAGACCATGCGAAGTTTAAGGAAAAACTAAATAAAAGTTGACATGTTTAGGGGTGTCCTAAAAATTTCTGTCTTATATTAATGAACTAGTGAATAAGTCACGATAATTCTTTAAAATGTAACCCATGTGTATTTCGATATACCATTACTACCTGATGAATATCCCAAAGACATTGGAATAAAATATCTCAACTCTTTTCAACCTTGTTTGTTTTTCATATATATAGCACTAAACGCTCTTGAAATTTTCTTACACCCTGCAGTATGTAAAGTACATATTAATAACCATTATAAGGAAGCGAAATAGACTTAAAATATTTAATTGAGGGTTATTAAACTTTAAACATAAGTTGGTGACAAGAATGGAGAAAGAACGTCATAGACATATTCAAATGTGAATTTTTCATACCTGAATCGGGGCGGATTTAGGGGGCGAAGGGGTTTCGGGTGAACTCTCTTCGCCGAAAAATTACACTATAAGGCAAAATTTGTTTTTTATCTCTATATATTAAGCTTTGAATCCCCTTGACACAACCCTAAAACATAGCTTAATAGTCAAAGTTGTTCAAAACTTATGTAAGGTCATAGGTTCAATTCCCACTAGCTACAATCTTTTTTAACTTTTTTCTTTTTGAACCTCTTCGCGGAGATCCTGCCTCAGCCAGTGACCTGAACGTAGTCATTGCAATCAAAATAGCATGGAAACAATCATATGTCATATTGTTATATCTGACTGATTAACATAGTAAAATAGAAAACTTTCAGCTTGTAATTTGATCATACCATATACCATCATATACCAAATTAATCACCACAACAACAGACCCACTGTAATTTCACAAAAAGAGTATGGAGAGAATAGTGTGTACGCAAATCTTACTCCTACCTTGTGGAGGTAGAGAAACGTTTTGCGATATACCCTTGGCAATCAAATATATCAAATTAATTAACAATCAAAAATACTTATGACCATAACTTATGAAAATTTAAAAAAAAAAAAAAATCAAATGTGTTTGTTTGTAGAATTAATCTAGTTTTTGGGAGATTTTGAAAACAAAAAATTTAAATCCCAAATATAGCTTAAGACATCTTTTTGGGCCAAATCATGACTATTTGAGACTTTTTAACATGTCAAAACATGCCGCAAAGTTCATGTCCAAAAACATTTTTAATTTCAAATCAAACTTTACCCAAATCAATTTTTTTTAAATATATTTGAAATTCTATATCCATACGGATCCTTTATATTTACTAAAAATTAAGGGGTGAGAACAACAAGTTGTGTATCTTTTTGTCGCAGCGAAGATCGTTGAATTCACCATCAAACGAATTGCCCCAAGACGAACTTTGAGTCTCTTGGAAACAAAGTTAGAATTTTCACGAACTAAGTGTCTTTTTAACCTTGTGTGATTTTTTGGAAGCAGAAGAAAGTTTCTGTTTTATCTATATTGTTGAGAAGAAGGAAACTTACGCGATATATATAAAAGAGATGTTAACCCACATTCAAAAGCTGATTAACCACATCCCTATTTAACTGTGTATGGTAGTTTTTTTAGTAACTTTCTTTTACCTTATCTCTTTTAGAAGGGTCGGGTCAATCCACATGGAGTGACCCGAGATCCAAACTCAATATCCAACATCTCCCACTTCGCTCATGGTGGGTTGTCACGACCCAAAATCCCACCTTCAGGCCGTGATGGCGTCTAACGTTGAACCCGCTAGACAAGCCAACGTTTGAATTAAATTGACTTATTAACAATTAAATACCCAAAAATAACTAGAACAATGATAATAAAAATGCGGAAGTAATACAAAATTCAAGAATTCAATAGAAGTCCTGTAATAACTTTACTTAAGTACAATCCCAGAAACCGGAGTCATAATCTCACGAACAGTCTAAGAGTTTGCTAAATACAATGGTCTGAAATAAGTAGATACAACTGTCTTGAAAATACTAAAATAAGACAGAAAATGAGAGAAAAGGGTAAGAGGTGACGCCAAGGCCTGCGGGCGTCTGCAGGACTACCTCGGTATCGCCGTGGACTGAAGGATACTCCCTCGCTCAGTGTCCACTGGGACCGGCGCTGTAATATGCATATCATAGAGAAGTGCAGGTATAGCATCAGTACAACCGACCCCATGTACTGAGTAAGTGTCGAGCCTAACCTCGGCGAACTAGTGACGAGGCTAGGACACGACAACAAATAACACCTGTGCAGTTCAATAATATAACATGAAGTAATGACAGGAAATGAACAAGTAATACAACTACGGGGGAGAACATGCTGGGGATAAAGGGGCCACAACTGCTAAAACAACAAAACAAGATAATAATTGAAGTGTGGAAATAACAGCATGAACTTAACAGCTCGGAACAAGTAAATAAACAGAGAAAGGCACGACATGTCCCCTCGTGCATTACCTCACAATCACTCGGCACGGAATGTCCCCTCGTGCATAACCTCACAGTCACTCGGCACGGAATGTCCCCTCGTGCATAAATAATAATCACTTGGCACAGAATGTCCCCTCGTGCAATAATAGAAAATCACTCAGCACGGAATGTCCCCTCGTGCAATAATAAATAATCACTCGGCACAGAATGTCCCCTCGTGCATAACATAAATAAAAGCAACAATTGGACAGGAAAATACAATAATAGGAAACCTCAATTATACAGAAATATTCAACAAAGATTCTATCATCCCGGCAAGGGACACAACTTTAACCAATCTTGCTCAAAGGTATAATTCAACAAGAAAAAATCCTCAACCGAACGAATAATCAAATAGCTTTCCACAACATTAAATACTCTCAACATCTCCCTTCCAGAATGATAAGAAATCTGTAACACCGAGAATAACAGAGAACACAATGAAAATTATCAAGTTCGACTCACGGGCATGCCTGACCACAACATATAGGTACCCGTCACCTCACCTATACATTGGACATGGATTAACACATAGCAAATAAGACTCTATACCTATTCCCTCAAGCTAAGGTTAGGCCAAACACTTACCTCGGCTCCAAGAATGCAAATCAAGCCTCTAGCACCGCTTTTCCTCTCGAAATCGACTCTGAAACGATCGTATCTATACATAATCTACTCAATAATATCAATAATTACTCAACAGTTCAATCCCAAAGCCTAATTATAGAATTCCCAACATTCTTCCAAAAATTCAAAATTTTGACCCCGGGCCTGCTTGGTCCAAACACGAGGTTCGGACCAAATTCCGATCACCCATTCCCCCACGAGCCCGAATATACAATTTTTTTTTTTGAAATCCGACCCCAAAACGAGGTTGAATTCCCAAAAATTCAAAAAGCCCTAACTCTACCCAAAACCCCAATTTCTACCCTTTAATCCCATGATTTTATGCCTAGAATCTAATAATAGTTGATGAAAGTGGAAGAAAATGGAGTTAAGAACACTTACCTATGAAGTTATGGTGAAAGAATAGCTTGAAGATTGTCTATGGGGTTTGGAGGAGAAGGGGGTTATGAATTTTGGGTGAAATCCCGTAATAAGAACATTGTTTTTGAATTAATTTAACTGGACGAAATTTGGCTATCGCGATCGCAACTGGCTTTAGGCTTACACGATCGCGAAGCGAGGAGTGCGATCGCAGAGGGAACTAGACGCGGACCCACGCGATTGCGAACGAAGGGACGCGTTCGCACTGAACACTTGCTACCCAGACCCCAGCCTCACAGAAGACCTACGTGATCGCGGTCATAGGAGTGCGTTCGCATAGAGCTAAAACCCTAAGGCTCCGTGATCGCGCCCAGCTCATTGCGTTCGCGCAGAGAAAATTACCCCCCCAGCCCAAAATGAACATCGCGATCGCGTGCTTTACACCTCGATCGCAGAGAGGAAAAGGCTGGACACCAGATACAGCAGCAAAAACCAGAAATTTCTAAGGCATTTTGCACTCCGACACCTACCCGAGACTCACCCGAGCCCTCGGGGCTCCAAACCAAATATACACACAACCTCAATAACATCCTACAGACTTATTCGAATAATCAAAACACCAAAGTAACATCATAAACGCTAAATTAGGCCTCAAAATCTAAGAAAATTCTCAAAACTTCATTAACTTTCAAATTTTCCCTTTTTAGTCTGAATCACATCAAACTGGGTTCGTTTCCTACCAAATTTCACAGACAACACATAATAACCATATTGAACCTGTTCCGGGCTCTGAAACAATAATACGGACCCGGTAACACCGGTTTCACACAAATTTTCATTTTCAAAAACCTTTATATTTTTCAGAAAATAATTTTCTTTAAAAATTCATTTCTCGGACTTGGGACCTCGAAATTCAATTCCAGGCATACGCCCAAGTCCCATATTTTCCTACGGACCCTCCGGGACCGTCAATTCACGGGTCCGGGTCCGGGTCCGTTTACCAAAAATATTGACCAAAGTCAACTTTATTCAATTAATTATTATAAAAAACATCATTTTATCAATTTCCCACCTAACGGCTTTCCGACTACACACCCGGGCTACGCACGCATATCAAGGTGAGATAAATGGAGGCTTTCAAGGCCTCAGAACGTAGATTAAGTTAAAATTACACGGGATGACCTTTTGGGGTCATCACAATCTCCACCTCTAAAACATACGTTCCTCCTCAAACGGACATGGAAAAGTACTGGATCAGGGAAAAGATGGGGGTATCGGCTCCGCATATCGGACTCGGACTCCCAGGTAGCTGCCTCAACAGGCTGACCTGTCCACTGAACACGGACCGAAGGATAACTCTTCGATGTCAACTGACAAACCTTCCGAGCTAGTATGGCTACCGGCTCCTCCTCATAAGTCAAATCCTTGTCCAACTGGACACCGCTGAAATCAAGTACATGATATGGATCTGCAATATACCTCTGAAGCATAGATACGTGAAACACAGGATGCACTGCTGATAAACTCGGTGGCAAGGCAAGTCTGTGGGAAACCTCTCCTACCTTATCCAGAATCTCGAACGGACCAATGTACCTAGGGATCAACTTACTCTTCTTTTTGAATCTCATCACGCCCTTCATGGGCAACACCCGAAGAAATACCCGGTCTCCTATCATAAATGTCAAATCTCGAACTCTGTGATCCGCATAACTCTTCTGCCTTGACTGAGCTGTACGAAGTTTATCCTGAATGATCTTTACCTTGTCCAAGGCATCCTGGACTAACTCAGAACCCAACAATATGGCCTCTCCCGGCTCAAACCATCTAAGTGGCGACCAGCACCGTCTACCACACAACGCCTCATACGGAGCCATCGGAATGCTCGACTGATAGCTTTTGTTGTAGGCAAACGCAGCTAAAGGAAAGAACTGGTCCCATGAACCTCCAAAGTCAATGACACACGCTCGTAGCATATCCTCCAGGATCTCAATAGTACGCTCAGACTGTCTGTCCGTCTGAGGATGAAACGCTGTGCTCAAATTAATCCGTGTGCCCAACTCACGCTAAAATACTCTCCATAAATGGGAGGTAAACTGAGTGCCTCGGTCAGATATAATAGATACGGGAAACCATGCAATCGAACAATCTCCCTTATATAGATCTTGGCCAACTTCTTTCAAGAATACGAAACTGATACAGGAATGAAGTGTGCTGACTTGGTCAGCCTATCCACAATGACCCACACCGCATCAAACATCCTCTAAGTCCATGGGAGTCCAACTACAAAATCCATGGTGATACGCTCCCACTTCCACTCGGGAAGCTCAATCTGTTGCATCGAACTACCAGGTCTCTAGTGCTCGTACTTAACCTGCTGACAGTTCAAGCACCGAGCTACATAGGCTACAATATCCTTCTTCATCCTCCGCCACCAATAATGTTGTCGCAAGTCCTGGTACATCTTTGCGACGCCCGCGTGAATGGAATACCGGAAACTATGGGCCTCCTGCAATATCAACTCACGAATACCATCAACATCAGGCACACAAATACGGCCCTGCATCCTCAGAACTCCCTTATCATTAATTGTGATCTGCTTGGCACCTCCGTGCCGGACTGTATCTCTAAGAACACATAAATGATGATCATCATACTGCCTGGACCGAATACGATCATACAATGAAGAACGAGCCACGGTATGGGCCAAAACACTGCCAGTCTCTGAAACCTCCAATCTCATAAATCTGTTCGCCAAAGCCTGAACATCCAAGGAAAGCGGTTGCTCTCCGACTGACAAATAAGAAAGACTACCCATACTAGCTTACTTCCGGCTCAAAGCATCGGCCACCACATTGACTTTCCCCGAATGGTAATGAATGCTAATGTCATAATCCTTCAATAGCTCTAACCATATCCTCTGCCTCATATTCAACTCTTTCTACTTGAACAGATATTGCAGACTCTTGTGATCCGTGAACACCTCACAGGGCACCCCATACAGATAATGCCTCCAAATCTTCAATGCATGAACAATAGCTGCTAACTCCAAATCATGAACTGGATAGTTCTTCTCATGCACCTTCAACTGACGAGAAGCATAAGCTATAACCTTGCCCTCCTGCATCAACACTGCACCAAGTCCAACCCGCGAAGCATCATAATACACGGTATAAGGCCCTGAACCTGTGGGCAAAACTAACACTGGTGCCGTGGTCAAGGCTTTCTTGAGCTTCTGAAAGCTCGCCTCACACTCATCAGACCACCTGAACTGGGCACCCTTCTGGGTTAACCTGGTCATCGGGGCTGCGATAGATGAAAATCCCTCCATAAAGCGGCGATAATAACCTGCTAAGACAAGAAACTCCGAATCTCTGTAGCTAAGGTGGGTCTAGGCCAATCTCTGACTGCTGAAATCTTCTTAGGATCCACCTGAATACCTTCTGCTGACACAACATGGCCTAGAAATGCCACCGAACTCAACCAGAACTCACACTTAGAAAATTTGGCATACAGGTGACTATCCCTCAAGTCTGGAGGATGACTCGAAAGTGCTTCTCATGCTCCTCTCAGCTACGGGAGTATATCAATATATCATCAATGAAAACAATAACGAATGAGTCCAAATAAGGCCTGAAGACTCGGTTCATCAACTCCATAAAAGCAGCGGGGGCATTTGTCAACCCAAATGACATCACCAAGAACTCATAATGCCCATAACGAGTGCGAAAGGGTGTCTTAGGGACATCAGACGCCCTAATCCTCAGCTGATGGTAACCAGATCTCAAGTGTATTTTGGAAAACACTGTAGCACCCTGAAGTTGGTCAAATAGATCATCAATCCTCGGTAAAGGATACTTATTCTTAATAGTAACCTTGTTCAACTGCCGGTAGTCAATACACATCCTCATTGAGCCATCTTTCTTCTTGACGAACAATACTGGGGCACCCCAAAGAGAAACACTAGGCCTAATGAAGCCTTTATCCAACAAATCCTGCAACTGATCCTTTAACTCCTTCAACTCTGGCGGGGCCATACGATACGACGGAGTAGAAATGGGCTGAGTGCCCGGAGCCAACTCAATGCAAAAATCAATATCCTTGTCGGGCGGCATGCCCGACAGGTCAACAGGGAATATCTCTGAAAACTCACGAACCACGGGCACAGACTCCATAGAAGGAACCTCGACACTAGAATCACGAACATAGGCCAAATAGGCCAAACAACCCTTCTCGACCATGCGCCGAGCCTTCATATATGAAATAACTCGACCAGATGAATGACTAGGAGTCCCTCTCCACTCCAAGCGAGGTACTCCTGGAAAGGCCAAGGTCACTGTCTTGGCATGACATTCCAGAATAACATGATAGGGGGATAACCAATCCGTCCCCAATATAACATCAATGTCGACCATATCAAGGAGCAAAAGGTCTACCTGAGTCTCCAGACCACCAATAGCCACTAAGCATGAATGGTAGACTCGATCTACCACAATAGAATCACCAACCGGTGTAGACACATATACAGAAGTACTCAGGGAATAACGAGGCATACTCAGATAAGGGGCAAAATATGAAGACACATAGGAGAATGTAGACCCCGGATCAAATAAAACCAAATCATCTCGGCTGCAAACTGAAACTGTACCTGTAATAACTACATCAAAGGCCTCAGCCTCAGATCTGGCAGGAATAGCATAGCATCGGGGCGGAGCCCCTCCAACCTTGACATCTCTAGGTCGACCTACTGCGGGCTGACCTCTACCTCTCGTGGCCTGTCCTCCACCTCTATGAATCTAACCTCCACCTCTAGCACCTCGACCACCACCCCTATCGGGCTGAGTGGAGGTGCACCTGATGCGGGAACCATAGCACGGAAACCCTGATACTGAGGACCACCAAAACCTCGGGGGAAAAACTTGGAAATGTGCCTCGTACCACCGCAAGTGAAGCAAGACCTCAGCTGCTGAGAATACTGACCCTGGAACTTTCCCTGACGACCAGGATGACCACCCTAAAAGCTCTGAATCGGCGGTGCACTGATAGGAGCTGGTGGTGCACCGCGGGACACCTGAAGTGCTGACTGATAAGGCCTAAGAGGATGCCCTCTGCCAAAGGAATCTCTACCTCTAGATGAGGCGCCACCGAACCGGCCGAAATGACGAGGTCTCTTGTCAGACCCCTGACCACTACCCTGTGATAACACCATCCCAATACGCCTGGCCACATCGGTCGAATCCTGAAAGGAGATATCAGTACCTATCTCCCTGCCCATCTGAAGTCTGATAGGCTGAGCTAGACCCTCGATAAACCTCCGCACTCTCTCTCTCGATCAGTGGGGAGTATCATAATAGCATGACGGGCCAGAGTGATGAACCTGGTCACGTACTGTGTAACAGTCATAGATCCCTGCAGGAGACGCTCAAACTGCCTCCGAAGATCCTCCCTCTGGGTAACTGGAAGAAAGTTCGCCAAGAACAACTCGGAGAACTGAGCCCAAGTCAAAGGTACAGACCCAACTGGTCTGGTCAAGCAATAGTTTCTCCACCAAGTCTTGGCGATACCAAAAAGACAAAAAGTAGTAAAATCGACCCCATTGGTCTCCACAATGCCCATGTTCCGAAGAACCTCATAACAACTGTCCAAGTAATCCTGGGGATCCTCTGATGGTGCACCAGTAAAAGTATTAGGAAACAGCTTGGTGAACCGATCTAATCTCCATAGGGCATCTACCGACATAGTTTCTCCCTCAACTGCCGGTGCTACAATACCCGATTGAGCTACTCCGACTGTCTAAGGTGCCGAAATCTTGAACTGAGGAGCTAGCTGCTCTGGGGTGCGGGTAGCAGGAGTATGGAGCCCTCCCCTAGCCCGAGAGACGCCTGGTGCAGTAGGAAGAAGACCGACTTGAGCCACGCCCTCCATAAGTCCCACTAAGCGGACAAGAGCGTCTTGAAGAACCGCGGTGGCAATGAACCCCTCTAGGACCTGAGCTGGTCCGCTGGAACCGTCTGAGCAGGAACCTCACCGGCAAAGTCTGACTGTGGGTCCTCTACAGGGGTTGCTGCTCTGGGCGGAGCCCTGCCCCTGCCTCAGCCTCTAGCACGGCCTCGGCCTCGGCCCCTCGTAGGAGCTGCAATAAGAGGATCGGGTTGTTGATCGATAGATGAGGAAGCACGCGTTCTCGCCATCTGCGAGAGAATAGAATAGAAACCCAATTAGCATTTAGAATTCAAATCGCACGACAGAGAAGAAGAAAAAGTGAAGTTATTCCTAACTTTGCAGCCTCTGGGGGATAAGTACAAACGTCTGCGTACCGATCCCTCGGACTCTACCAAGTTTTTCCGTGAGTTGTGAGACCTAAGCAACCTAGAACTCTGATACCAACTTATCACGACCCGAAATCCCACCTTCAGGTCGTGATTGAATCTAACGTTGAACCCGCTAGACAAGCCAACGTTTGAATTAAATTGACTTATTAACAATTAAATAACCAAAAATAACTAGAACAATGATAATAAAAATGCGGAAGTAATACAAAATTAAAGAATTCAATAGAAGTCCCGTAATAACTTTACTTAAGTACAACTCCAGAAACCGGTGTCACAATCTCACGAACAGTCTAAGAGTTTGCTAAATACAATGGTCTTAAATAAGTGGATACAACTGTCTTAGAACTACTAAAATAAGACAAAAAATGAGAGAAAAGGGTAATAGGTGACACCAAGGCATACAGACGTTTGCAGGACTACCTCGGTGTCACTGTGGACTGAAGGATACTCCCTCGCTCAGTGACCACTGGGTCCAGCGCTGTAATCTGCACATCATAGAGAAGTGCAGGTGTAGCATCAGTATAACCGACCCCATGTACTGAGTAAGTGCCGAGACTAACCTCGGCGAAGTAGTGACGAGGCTAGGACACGAAAACAAATAACACCTGTGCAGTTCAATAATATAACAGGAAGTAATGACAGGAAATGAACAAGTAATACAACTACGGGGGAGAACATGATGGGGATAAAGGGGCCACAACTGCTAAAACAACAGAACAAGATAATAATTGAAGTGTGGAAATAACAGCAGGAATTTAACAGCTCGGAACAAGTAAATAAACAGAGAAAGGCATGGCATGTCCCCTCGTGCATAACCTCACAATCACTCGGCACGGAATGTCCCCTCGTGCATAACCTCATAGTCACTCGGCACGGAATGTCCCCTCTTGCAATAATAGAAAATCACTCTGCACGGAATGTCCCCTCGTGCAATAATAGAAAATCACTCGGCACGGAATGTCCCCTCGTGCATAACATAAAAAAAAGTAACAATTGGACAGGAAAATACAATAATAGGAAACCTCAATTACACAGAAATATTCAATAGGCAAGGGACGCAGCTATAACCAATCTCGCTCAGAGGTATAATTCAACAAGAAAAAATCCTCAACCGAACGAATAATCAAATAGCTTTCCACAGCATTAAATACTCTCAACATCTCCCTTCGAGAATGATAAGAAATCTGTAACACCGAGAATATCAAAGAGCACAATGAAAATTATCAAGTTCGACTCACGGTTCAAAACCCGATCACCCATTCCCCCACGAGCCCGAATATACAATTTATTTTGAAATTTGGCCCCAAAACGAGGTTGAATTCCCAAAAATTCAAAAAGCCATAACTCTACCAAAACCCCAATTTCTAAACTTTAATCCCATGATTTTAGGCCTAGAATCTAATAATAGTTGATGAAAGTGGAAGAAAATTGAGTTAAAAACACTTACCTATGAAGTTATGGTGGAAGAATAGCTTGAAGATCGTCTATGGGGTTTGGAGGAGAAGAGCGTTATGAATTTTGGGTGAAATCCTGTAATAAGAACACTGTTTTTGAATTAATTTAACTGGACAAAATTTGGCTATCGCGATCGCAGCAGACCCCCTTGCGATCGCGGAGAGTACTGCCTTTAGGGTTACGTGATCGCGAAGCGAGGAGTGCGATCGCAGAGGGAATTAGACGCGACCCACACGATCGCGAACAGGGACGCGTTCGCACATAACACTTGCTACCCAGACCTCAGCCCCACAGAAGACCTACGCGATCGCGGTCATAGGGGTGCGTTCGCATAGAGCTAAAACCTTAAGGCTCCGCGATCGCGCCCAGCTCATTACGTTCGCGCAGAGCAAATTTTCCCCCTAGCCCAAAATGAACATCGCGATCGCGTTCTTTACACCGCGATCGCAGAGAGGAAAAGGCTGAACACCAGATACAACAGCAAAAACCATAAATTTCTAAGGCATTTTGCACTCCGACACCTACCCGAGGCTCACCCGAACCCTCGGGGCTCCAAACCAAATATACACACAACCTCAATAACATCCTACGGACTTATTCGAGTAATCAAAACACCAAAATAACATCATAAACGCTGGATTAGGCCTGAAAATCTACGAAAATTCTCAAAACTTCATTAACTTTCAAATTTTCCATTTTTAGTCCGAATCACCTCAAACTGGGTCTGTTTCCTACCAAATTTCACAGACAACACATAATAACCATATTGAACCTGTTCTGGGCTCCAGATCCATAATACGGGCCCAGTAACACAGGTTTCACATAAATTCTCATTTTCAAAAATATTTATATTTTTCTGAAAACAATTTTCTTTAAAAATTCATTTCTCGGACTTGGGACCTCGAAATTCGATTCCAGGCATACACCCACGTCCCATATTTTCCTACGGACCCTTCGGGACTGTCAAGTCACCGCTCCGGGTGTGTTTACCAAAAATGATGACCAAAGTCAACTTTATTCAATTAATTATTATAAAAACATCATTTTATCAATTTCCCACATAACGGCTTCCCGGCTACACACCCGGGCTGCGCACGCATATCAAGGTGAGATATTCGGAGGCTTTCAGGGCCTCCGAATGCAGATTAAGTTAAAATTACATGGGATGACCTTTTGCGGTCATCACATGGGCTATACTCGAACCAATTTTATGTCAATAACACATGTAATTCATACAGACAAATAGTTCGTGCGACCTGCGAGCATTTAGAGCTATAATATTTCAAACTCATTAAAGTTGTACTAAAGCTCCATGTAGAAATCCAATCACATATGGAAAGGATGCATTACAAACATGAGGATTTTATTACTCGCAATACCCCAGAGGTCATTCGCTACTCTAGTAGTTGTTATTTGATCCCTCATCCTCGGAAGAGGTGAACTCGAGTTTAAATATAACATTGTAACCACAATTACACTCAATACCCTCATGGTAAGTGTAATGCTCGACCTGTAAATACAAGCTATTACTAATTTTACTTGTGTTCCCTTTCCACTCGAATCTATTCATTCCAGATCAATTGCTTTCCGAGACATGCACTGCATTGCCGAATCGCTCATGGCTATTAGTTCTATGCTAAAGTGGAAACATCGATTGGTACTTCAAGATACAGTAAAAGGTCAAAGGGTATTTTAATAAAAGTTAATATAACTTTTCAGGATCTCACACAATCAAGAAGCAGGGATCCATTCTTCTATTATCCCATAGTCGCTAGCACACGTGGTATGAAACACATGTTACGGTGTTCTCACCTTATATTGGCGCGTGTTTCTTATTCTTTTAATCATTAAACACCGTACATGTCTTGGTCTAGACACCTTCAAGTGTCTAACCCAAGTTTCTCACTTCAATAATCCTCAAACCATCTTCTTAGAGAAACTCGCATCTGGCTTACAAAATAAGTCATAATCGAATAGTGAAATTCGTAAATTTTCAAGAACGACCTCTACAAGTAAATATAACCCTACATTATCCAAGGTTCTATAAAGTCTCATCTCTTCATGATTCTTAACGTAATAGGTGATTGCTCGTGTGAGAGAGCCAATCTCGCAACTTGTTCGACACACTTTATCAGCAAAATCATTCATCACATACATACGAGACATAAGCATAATTCAAGAGTCAAATATTGATGAGCATATTATAATACTAAATTCATTTTACAATACATAAATATGTTCATATCTTTCGCAAACATAGATCCATAACATGTTTCTCAAACAGGTATCTAGATATCGCCTTTGTAAAAGGATCAGCTATCATGTTTCGCGTAGGAATGTACTGTAAATTTATCTCACCACTTGATACCATGTATCTTACAAAGTTATACTTGATGTCAATGTGTTTGGTCTTGTTGTGATAATGTAATGACTCGACCAGTCGTTACATAAGATTTGCCCTGTTTCCCCAACTTCAGCTTCTTCAAGTGTTATTTAACCTAATTATGATGTGTTGGGTCGGTTGGTTTGGGTTCGGAGTGGTCGTGGTCGTGGTGAGAGATGAGACACTTAGTCTCTTAAATTAGCTATATAGTTGAAAAAGTCAACCGGGAAGTGACGTTTAGGCGAACAACCTTGGTATGTAGATTTTATGGCTCGGATAGCTTCGTTAGGTGATTTGGGACTTAGGAGTGTGTTCGGAATGTGGTTTCGATGTCTGGAGTAGAATTAGGCTTGAATTGAGTTTTTGGCAACTTCCGATCGGTAGTGAAAAATTAGTTATTGGGGTCGAAATGGATTTCCGGAAGTTGCAACAGGTACGTAGTGTCATTTTGGATGTGCGTGAAAAGTTTCAGGTTAATCGGACGTGTGTTGGTTAGTTTCGGCATCGTAGATGATTTTTGAAAGTTTTAGGATTCTTAGGCTTGAATCATGAGTTGAATTGGTGTTTCGATGTTATTTTGGGTGTTTCGAAGGCTCGACTAAGTCTGGGTGATCATTTATGACTTGTGGGTACTTTTGGTTGGGGCCCCGAGGGGCTCAGGTTGATTTCGGATAGTCATCGGAAGGTTTGAAGTTGGGAATTGCAGCAGAAAACGTTGCTGGTGAAATATTTCTGGTGTGGCCGCACTTGGGGAAGGGTAGTCGCAGGTGCGGGGGAGGCATGCACAAGTGCAGAATTTGGTCAAGTTGAAGGAAGTGCAGGTGCGAGACTTGGACCGCACCTGCGGGGTCACAAGTGCGGTAAATGGCATTTTAAGTGGGATGCGCAGTTGCACACCTCGGACCGCAGGTGTGGTCATCGCTGGGCAGAACATATAAATAGGACCCTTAGCGATTTTTGGGTCATTCTTCCACCATTTTCGCTCGGGTTCGAAGCTTTTTGAAGGGTTTTTGAAGAGGAATTCGAGAGTTCTTCATGGTGGTAAGGCTTTTGGACTTAAAAATCGTTTATGTGTGATTAATGGACTGAATAGTGGTGTAATTTGTGGGAAATCAGTACCAAAATTGGGTAATTAGGGCTTGTAATTAGAGAGTTTAAAATGGGGATTTGAGGGGTCATTAGAGGTCCAATTTTGATGTTCTTGGTATGTATAGACTCGTGGGAGGATGATTTTTGTGATGTAATTTTCATCAGATTCCGAGACGTGGGCCCGGGGTCAGGTTTTGCCAATTTCGGGATTTTTGGTTGATTTTGATACTTTTCGAATGGGCTTCGTTCCTTGGCATATAATAATGATATAAATCTGATTTTGGTAGATTTGGAGCACCCAGAGGCCGAGTCTAGAGGCAAAGGCACTGTGGGTAGGATTTGAGCCGGTTTTGAGGTAAGTAATGTTTCCAAACTTGGTTATGAGGGTTCGAAACCCTGAACAACTTATTATGTGTTTAGAATTGGTGACGCACATGCCAAGTGACGGGCGTGCGGGTATGCACCGTGAGACTTGTGCCCTGGTTCGTCCCAGGGCACCGTTTAGTGATTATTCCCTGATTATATATGTGCTTCTATCAATGTGAATAAGGTGAGCATGTTAGGAATCATGATAAATTTTGTATCTTAAGGCTTCACGCCAAAAATGCTGAGAACCGAGTGGTCGTATATTGCTGTCTCTTTATGTGTTTATTTGATTTCATATACTCAGTCCTGTCATAGCATATACTTTCATGCCACAGTTTTGGTAATTGTTAATTTTACATATTTATCATTGTTTCGGGCTAATTCATGCATCTGTGACCCCATGTGAGCGAGACTGGAGAGTAATGACTGAGTGAGACCGAAAGCCTGTTATTGAGACAGTTATGAGGTTGTACTGCACACCGCAGCGATACTTTAATCATGCCTTCGTTGGCTTGATATAGCGCTTGGGCCAAAAAGACCCCTCCGGAGTCTTTACACCCCTAGTGAGCGCATTGATATTGTGGGATGGATCTTCCCCGGGAATGGATCTTGTCCGAAGTTGATGATATTGAGGGATGGATCTTCCCTCGACATGGATTTTTTCCGAAGTTGATGATGTGAGGGATGGATCATCCCTGGACATGGATCTTGTCCGAGTGTTTCATTTTGGAGATGGATCTTCTCCGTGGGGCTGGATTGGCCTTTTCCTCTGTACTGACTAACTACGGCCACTAGTGTCTATGCATATTCCGGGATGGATCTTCCCTGGGCCTGAGATCCATATATAGTACTTAGTGGACTTCTGTGGGAGAGTTGTGAGCACTATGTGCATTCCCACATTGTTGATATGTTGGCATGTAGAGCATATTGAGATATATCTGGCATATTATGTTGTTATTTTCTGATAAACTATGAACATGTCTAAATTTGTACGCTGATTATTATAATTGTTGAGGTTTAGTCCTTCACTACCTCTCAGCCCATAGTTTGGGTTTGTTACTTCTGAGTTGGTGTACTCACGTTACCCCCTGCACCTTGTGTGCAGATCCAGGTTCATCGGGACCCGGTAGAGGTTGCTGATTTGCTGTCAGAGTTTCTTTTGGAGTCTTCGAGGTAGCAGCTGGCGATCGCAGCCTCGTCTTCTCCCTCTTCATCCTCCTGTCGCATTTTATTATCTCAGACTATGTGGTATATTTCTTTTTGTATTTCGACATCCTTATTTTGTAGTAGCTCATAACTCGGTGACACTAGAACCTGGGGTTGGTTTTTAATGTATGTTAGGGTTGTTAAACTTCCTAATGGATTATTATTGACAAGTTTGTCCTTGAATGCATCAATTTTTGGAAAATAAATCCTTATTTAAACAAAATGTGTGGCTTTCCTGATTCCATGACAGGCGCCATCACGACCATGTGTTTTGGGGTCGTGACAAGTTGGTATCAGAGTTCTAGGTTATATAGGTCTCACCAGTCATGAGAAGGTTTAGTAGAGTCTTGCGGATCGGTATGGAGACATCTGTGCTTATCTTCGAGAGGCTGCAGAACCTTTAGGAAAAATCTCACATTCTTGAATTCTTGTCGTGCGAACCCATTAATTCGAGCTAAAGCGTAATTCTTTAAAGTCTTTTCATGTATTGGAATGCGCACGTCAGCGCTCGGTATCAGTTGTGCATCGACAGCTTGTGATTTCCACGGGTGAGGTGCGGGATGTGATGTTACCATGTTGGTAATGGGCCAGTCTAGATGACTTGAGATCGGGTTTTGTCTGTGGCTTGAGTGCTGAAACTTCGATTGTGTGAGCACGCGCATTTGGGACTTATATGTCCGTTTGTGTCCCTATTGGTGGAAGTTTGTGACTGGATGACTATGTGGCGAGTGTGATTCAATGGTGAGATGTGTTCATATTGTTTGATTGTGACAAAAATAATTAGCTGGAGGTGTATCAAGGAATATTGAGTGTTTGACTTTTGTCTCGAGTTGGCATATGGCCTCGAGTTGTGAGTGTATTGAAGGACCTTTCATGTAGTTTAATTATGGAGGGGAGTGAAATCTTCCTGTTGTGTTATGAGTTCCTGGTGATGTCTTTTGGGCTAGCCAATGTCCCAATAGCGTTCATGTAGTTGATTTGCAGTGTATTCCAGCTGTATTTATACTCCTTCATTATTGTATTCTTTGATAGCATCATGGCGTACTCGCGTAGCCAGGAGGAGCATACTCAACATTGAGGAGGGTATTATAGAGATTGATGGAGTAGAGGCTTTATGCAAATTTCTCCAAGTGTAAAATTTTTGGCTCAGTACAGTAGCATTCTTGGGGCACGTGGTGTCCAGTGAGGGTATTCAGGTGGTCAGACGAGTGCGGGTAGAACTTCCAGAAGCTCAAGATTTCTTTGGCCACAGCTCCAGTGTTATTTCTTCCATTAGCTTTAGGTTCTTATATTGTGTATTGTGATGCCTCGAGGGTAAGCATTAGTTGTTTTTAATGCAGGAGGGTGTAGTGATTGCGTGATAGTATGGTTTTTGGAAGAGTATAAAGATGATATCGCTCTGAGGCTAAGCGGGCGGGGTCATCTTCCGCGGGGTGGCTTGAGGTTGTGTGATCCTTAGATAGTTTTTAGCAAGTCCTCTTTTATTAGTAATTGATATATGTTGCAATTTGAGTTGGGTCGCTTGTGGAAGTTGTTATTGGCTATTACAATGGTGAATACGAGATTTGCATACGATTTGATATATTAGATGGTTTGTGTAATATAAGCTTAGGAAGGAATTAGTTGAATCTCACTGCAGTATGGTGGCAGTGATAGTGTATGGGCATTGTGAGCTATTGTTTGTCTTGATATTTGTCTTTGAGCCAAGTGGGGGAGTCTTTTAATGACAGTTGGTTTCATGATTATGTGTTGTATTGGTTTCGGTTTGAGGTATATTGATGAATCAATTATGACCTACAGCGGTGGAGTCTAGGAATGGCTCGAGTAATGGAAATTCTTTGATACATGTTGTAATGTACTCCATGGGTAAATGGGTTATCGAATGATTGAGTTGTAATTGTAAAAGGTGTGGTGTGTGCGGTGTATGAATTTGTCAGTTGTTTCAAGAGTGTGGATTACTTCCTAGTATGTTGATGGGCGGACGAGGCTAGGTCGTTATGTCCGCTTGATCGGTGTAATTGTGATTTGCGTATAGTGGATGACTCTCGAGAATGGTTCCGATGGATCAAGGTTATATGTAGCAATTGAAGATCTTCAAGGTGTGTATTGGACTAGAATTGATATTACGTGGAGTGTGTCGAGACTTGTGACGTTTCTACATTATCATGGATTCTACATATCAGTATTAGGAAAGCCAAGGTAATGGATTTATATTCGCAGGAAGTCTCTTCAGGGTAAGTATTTTGAATGTGGTACCTTTGGGGGTAATTGAGAAGAGTATTCAGCGGCTTACGAGCCTTAGACGGTACGGTCTTGTGCTTGGGTTTTGTGTGGTGAGTCTAGGTTGAGAATTGCGGTATTATGGCAAGGAGAAGTATCAATTCGAAGGTAAGTCAGAAGGAACTTGGTTAAATAGGACAGCTTTGTAGTAGGTCGGATCAGCATGGTAAGGGATATGATTAGTTCTTTGGGTGTTTATGAGGCAATGAGTTTTAACAGGTGTTTCTTAGCAATGCTCTTGGGTTGTGGTGACCTGCCTGATAGTTTGGTGTTGTACAAATGGGATTCAGATAGTTCCTGATGGTTTCTACCATGGTTAGATATGTATATTTTCCACTGGCATGAAGGGTATGTGATGTATAGTGATTTTGCTTCTAAATGGGATCAAATAGAAAGTTCTTGGCTAGTTGGGTACGTAGTTGCTTGTGGCTCGGAAGGGATCATGAAGTTCTCATATTTATCATAGGATGGCATGGTGTATGCGGTATGTTGTGTAGAGTTGCGATTTGCATGTGTGAGGTCACGGTTCATTTCTGGAAGCAAGGTTAAAAAAATTCTTAGGCAGCATTGGCAGTTTCAGATGACTAGGTAGATGATATCACTAAATTGGGTGGCTTGATGAGGGTATACATTTCAGAAAGGGCAATGTGTGGATTTAAGGGTGCTTCATTGGGTATTGCGAGATTGAGACGTATTGTTTAGGTTCTTTATGATTCGTGTGGCATGGTATCGTCTGATTCCCTCGTGGTTATGGCAATGCACTTGGAGTACTTGATGTCGAATTATGCATGGTTATTGATTTTGAGCAAGGTGGCTTGAAGTATTTCATGTGGACCAGCGTTTGGATGGGATCACGCATTATAGCGGAGTTATGTAGAGGTATAATCCTTGGTGTCAGATTCATGTGTTTTGATTTTACGATGTGTGCCAGGCTCTTAGCATAGTGTGGTGATGGTACTTGTTAATGGTAGGATAATCCTCTCATGTGAATCTTTTCTATGATTTGAGTTCGTGGGATATTGCTATTGAGTGCATGAGTTTCACAGGTTATGGATTTTGATTGTATTGATGCGTCATGTCATCAGAGTGGTCGTGTTGGATGAGAACAGGTCATTAGGCCTAGAATGAATACTACCAGAGTTGACTACAACATGGTTGGAAGGATGATATTGGAAGTTGGCTTGGAAATCTGCAATAGTTCCTGTCGGAGAAAGGGGGAGCTCCATGACTGGCTTATCGGACGAATGCTTGCTAGTTTCTGTTTCTTTCATCATCGGCAGTTATATGAAAGTGTTAGAGCGAGGCATTGCTTGATAAGAGGTTATGTACAAATATTTGGTTGTTTTGAGCAGTTATTGTGATTAGGAGTTACCGCTATGAGTGTCTGAGTCATGCGGTATATTATGTGATTACATCTTGGGTTACAGAAATGCCTTGATACAGCGTGTTCAAACTTATTCAGTGTGTAGTTGTGGAATTTTGATCTTGTAAATTATTTCATAAGTGAAAATTTGGTTCTGAGGTTTATGGGTCAAGTTGGATTTCGAAATTTCAACGGTGTTTTGCTATTGGACCTATATGGGATAGGGTGATGTGGTATCACCCTCGGGTATGTGCATGATAGGTTACACGGAAATATTGGTGGTTTTGGAACAACTCTGGGCACGTTCGAGGACGAACATATGTTTTAGTGGGGGAGAATGTAACGACCCGACAGGTCATTCCGTGAGATTTGCCTCGTTTCCCCTGTTTCATCTTCTTCATGTGTTATTTAACCTAATTATGATGTGTTGGGTCGATTGGTTCGGGTTCGGAGTGGTCGTGGTGAGAGATGAGACACTTAGTCTCTTAAATTGGCTTTATCATTGGAAAAGTCAACTGAGAGTTGACCTTTAGGCAAACGACCTCGTATGTAGATTTTATGGCTCAGATAGCTTCGTTAGGTTATTTGGGACTTAATTGTGTGTTCGGAATGTGATTTTAAGGTCCGGAGTAGAATTAGGCTTGAATTGGCGAAATTGAGTTTTTGGCAACTTCCGGTCGGCAGTGGAAAATTAGCTATCGGGGTCGGAATGGATTTCCGAAAGTTGGAACAGGTTTGTAGCGTCATTTTGGATGTACGTGCAAATATTCAGGTTAATCGGACGTGTTTTGGTTAGTTTCGGCAATTTAGATGATTTTCGGAAGTTTTAGGATTCTTAGGCGTGAATCATGAGTTGAATTGGTGTTTCCATGTTATTTTGGGTATTCCCAGGGCTCGACTAAGTTCGGGTGATCATTTACGACTTGTGGGTACTTTTGGTTGGGGCCCCGAGGGGCTCAGGTTGATTCCGGATAGTCATCGGAAGGGCTGAAGTTGGGAATTGCACCACAAAAAGCTGCTGGTCCAATATTTCTTGTGTGGCTGCACCTGCGAAAGGGAAGTCACAGGTGCAACGATGCAGGTGCGGGGGAGGCATGCGCAGATGAGGAATTTGGTCAGGTTGAAGGAAGTCACAGGTGCGAGACTTGGACCATCGCTGGACAGAACATATAAATAGGACCCTTAACGATTTTTGGGTCAGTCTTCCACCATTTGTGCTCAGGTTTTAAGCTTTTTTGAAGAGTTTTTGAAGAGAAATTCGAGAGTTCTTCGTGGAGGTAAGACTTTTGGACTTAAAACTCTTTTATGTGTGATTAATGGACTGAATAGTGGTGTAATTTGTGGAAAATCAGTACCAAAATTGGGTAATTAGGGCTTGTAATTAGAGACTTTAAAATGGGGATTTGAGGGGTCATTTGAGGTCCGATTTTGATTTTCTCGGTATGTATAGACTCGTGGGAGGATGAGGATTTTTGTGATGTAATTTTCATCGGATTCCGAGACGTGGTCCCGGGGGTCGAGTTTGGCCAATTTCGGAAGTTTTGGTTGATTTTGATATTTTTCGAATGGGCCTCGTTCCTTGTCATATAATAATGATATAAATCTGATTTTGGTAGATTTGGAGCACCCGGAGGCCGAGTCTAGAAGCAAAGGCACTGTGGCTAGGATTTGAGCTTGTTTTGAGGTATGTAACGTTTCCAAACTTGGTCCTGAGGGTTCGAAACCCCAAACTACTTGTTATGTGTTTAGAATTGGTGATGCATATGCCAAGTGACGGGCGTGCGGGCTTGAACCGTGAGACTTGTGCCCTGGTTTGTCCCAGGGCACCGTTTTGTGATTATTCCCTGATGATATATATGCTTCTATCAATGTGAATACGGTAAGCATGTTAGGAATCATGATAAATTTTGTATATTAAGGCTTCACGTCGAAAATGCTGAGACCCGAGTGGTCGTATATTGATGTCTCTTTATGTGTTTATTTGATTTCATATACTCAGTCTTGTCATAGCATATCATTTCATGCCTCAGTCTCGGTAATTGTTAATTTTACATATTTATCATTATTTCGGGTTAATTCATGCATATGTGAGCCCATGTGACCGAGACTGGAGAGTAATGACTAAGTGAGGTCGAGAGTCTGTTATTGAGACAGTTATGAGGTCGGAGTGCACACCGCAACGATACTTTAATCATGCCTTCGTTGGCTTGATATAGCGCTTGGGCCAATAAGGCCCCTCCGGAGTCTTTACACCCCCAGTGAGCGCATTGATATTGAGGGATGGATCTTCCCTGGGCATGGATCTTGTCTGAAGTTGATGATATTGAGTGATGGATCTTCCCTGGACATGGATTTTGTCTGAAGTTGATGATGTGAGGGATGGATCGTCCCTGGACATGGATCTTGCCCGAGTGTTGTATTCCGGAGATGGATCTTCTCTGTGGAGCTGGATTGGCCTTTTCCTCAGTACTGAGTGACTACGGTCACCGGTGTCTATGCATATTCCGGGATGGATCTTCCCAGGGCCTGAGAGCCATATATAGTACTGAGTGAAATTTTGTTGCAGAGTTGTGAGCACTATGTGCATTCCTACATTGTTGATATGTTGGCATATAAAGCATATTGAGATATATCTGGCATATTCTGTTGTTATTTTCTGATAAACTGTGAACATGCCTAAATTTGTACGCTGATTATTATAATTGTGAGGTTTAGTCCGTCACTACCTCTCAGCCCAAAGTTTGGGTTCGTTACTTCTGAGTTGGTGT
>ML291754.1:0-11639 GCA_005239495.1 Nicotiana undulata
GGCTTAGGAATTCAATAAAGATTAATAGAAAATGAAGAAAATAAGTTAAGATTCACTAACCCAGAAGTGTTGGTGAAAGGAAGCTTCAATGGATGCCTAAGAGGTTTGGAGAAGGGAGAGTTAGTGTGTTTTTATGAAATCCCGGAATAACACTGTTTTGGGACTTTAATATTTCACTAGACGATTTCCGCACCTACGGAAATTTAATCGCAACTGCACCTGCGGTCACACCAGCTGCTGTGCACCAGCAGTGGTTTTTGCTGGTTTTTGGCCACGCGCGGGGTTCGGGAGGCACCTGGGCCTACCCGAGCCCCCGTCCAAATATACCAACAAGTCCTAAATCACTAAGCGGACTCGCTCGAACTTTCAGAACACGAAAAACAACAGTGTAACTCGAATCAAACCCCAAAACTTATTTAATCAACACTTAGGAACTTAAAATTCAAGAATTCATTTCAAATACACTGAACCGGCCTAAACTGCTCGGAACGGCATCAAACTTTGCAGATAAGTTATAATTGACACCAAGAAACTATTTCCGGTCTCGGAATCTCTCTCAGACCTCGGGAACATCACATCGCTTTTCAAGCCACATTTCAAATTCTTTAAAACTTCAAAATCTCATTTTGATCCGAAACCACTCATTTCAAGTCCGTTTTACACCAAATTTCACAGATAAGTCACGTAACATATAATAAACCTGTTCCGGGCTCCGGAACCATAATGCGGTCCGGGCAACACGGTTTTCACATAATTATTCATTTTCAAAATCCTTTATTATTTTCAGAAAACAATTTTCTTTAAAAATTCATTTCTCGGGCTTGGGACCTCGGAATTCAATTCCGAGCATATGCCCGAGTCCCATATTTTCCTACGGACCCTCAGGGACCGTCGAATCACGGGTCCGGGTCCGTTTACCATAAATGTTGACCAAAGTCAACTATATTCGTTCATTAATTATCAAGACTCATTTTCATCAACTTTTCACATAATAGCTTCCCGGCTACACGTCCAGGTTGCGCACGCATAACGAGGTGAGACTAACGGAGGCTCTCGGAGCCTCGAAACACAGATATAGCTTAAATTATGTAAGATGATCTTTTGGGTCATCACAATAATTCTTCGTCTTCTTCCTCATCATGCAATGTTCCACCTCATCCTTCCCATTCTTATCATCACATCAAATATATTCTCTACTTCAATAAAAAGATTCAAATATTTGTTCATTTTCCTTAATGACTCCTTATAGCTAGGTTCATACAATTTTAATACTCCACGCCCTTTTTATAAGTTAAAGAGTAAAAATAAATTAAAACTTCATGTCGAGAACCATCCTCACGCTTCAAAAATAGAACTTCAGAGGAGATACTTCGAGCTTTTGATCTGTGGTTTATTGAGTTCCTTGGAGAAGTAATAATTAGTTCTTAATTTGTTAGATTTTTTAACCATTCATGTTGAAAAAAAAGAGTCAAATCCAAAGATGTATTCTTACATTTTTTTCCACAAATAATAAGGTTGTAGAATGCCAATTGTTTCATCAATTCCACTATTTTTTATTACAGAAATCATTAACTTAATATTTACTCACTGTAAAATAAATTAGTTTATTACTAACCTTTAGAACATGTGATCTCCTTTGTAACTTATATATATATATATATATATATATATATATATATAACGACCCGGTCTGTCGTTACATAGAACCTGCATTATAATTGCTGTTATTGGCTTGTTATAGATTGGTTATTCTGTTATTAATGTGTTAGAGTTGATAGGCTTGGAATCGGAATGGTTAAATGAGAATTCAGGCACTTAGTCCTTAAGAATAGCCTTAAAATGGGAAAAGTCAACTAAGAGTTGACTTATTGGTAAACGACCTCGGAATGCGGATTTTATGGCTCGGATAGCTTCGTTAGGTGATTTGGGACTTAGGAGTGTGTTCAGAATAATTTTGTGATGTCCGGTGTAGAATTAGGCTTGAATTGGTGAAAGTTAGTTTTTGGCGATTCCGGACGGCAGTGGAAAATAGGCTACCGGGGTCGGAATGAAATTCCGATAGTTGGAAAAAGTTCGTAATGTCATTTTGGACTTGTTTGCAAAATTTCAGGTCAATCAGAGTTGATTTGGATAGTTTCGGCATCATTGGTGAATTTTAGAATATCAAAGTTCTTAGGCTTGAATCCGATGCAAATTTGGATTTTTGATGTTAGTTTTGGTGTTTTGAGAGTGCAACTAAGTTTGAATGATGTTATGGGATATGTTGGTAAGTTTGGTTGGGGTCCCGAGGGGCTCGGGATTGATTTCGAGTGATTAACAGACTCATTCGGACTTGAAAATATTGCTGGTTTTTGGTTTTTGTGCAGCAAGTTTTTCTTCTCTGTGATCGCTTAGTTTAATCGTGAGGGGAAGAATTTTTGTTCTCTGTGATCGCATAAAGGCGTCCGCGATCGCAGAGGTCGAGCAGGTCAGGCATTGCGATCGCGTGAGGGGATTCGCGATCGCGTAGGGATAAGGCAGGCGCGTGGGGCGAGGTTGAATAGTCTTCGCGATCGCGTGAAGGGGGCTGCGATCGCGTGGGGGTTAAAAAAATTGTACTCCGCGATCGCGACAGGGAGTCCGCGATCGCGGTGAAGAAATAACTGGGCAGTTAAATAATAAACCCTCCACGACTTAAACCCTCTTTTACACCATTGTTGAGCGAAGGAGAGCTTTTTGGGCGATTTTTGAAGGAGAAAATCATTGGGTATCGCATAGGTAAGTAATTTGATTATTAAAACTCATTTATGGGTGATTAAAGACCATAATCTCAACCTTTAATTCAAGAAATACAGTAGAAAAATAGGATTTTGGGGCATGAGATTATGAGACCTTCAAGGGTCGATTTGAGGGGTCAAACGAACTCCGATTTTGGTGTTCTTTATATGTACGGAATCGTGAGAAGATGAAGAACACTTTTATGTAAAAAAAATTGAGTTTCAGAATGCGGGCCCGGGGGTCGGGTTTTGACCGGTTTCGGATTTTGAGTTAAATTCGATATTTTTCAATTGGAAATTATTCCTTAATCATAAGTTGATGATAAAAATCTGAACTTGGTATATTTGGAGCCTTCGGAGGTTGATTCGATAGGCAAGCGTGTTGTGGAATAATTCCGAGCTAGTTTTGAGGTAAGTAATGTCTTGAAATCCTGTCCTGAGGGTATGAAACCCCGGACTATGCACCCTTTTACGGGTTTTGAACTGGAAAGATTGAAACTTTGGAAATATCTCCGTATTTAGGCGACCATTGAGTTGCTAAACCGATTTTTAAGCTTATGCTTAATTAGTATTTATATATTATGATATGTTTTGGGCTGTAAGCCGTGTTTGGGGCCTAGTGCCGATCTGTTTACCCCTTGGGGGACTGTTTTACTGTGTTTCCTCACTTGATATGTTGTGATTTACACTCAGGCTTTTTCTTATAAATTGTTTTGACACTTAGAGTACTTTGATACTATTTCTTGAAAAATAAAACACTGTTTTGGGTCGAGAACCCGGTTTGTTTATGGCCTAAAGGCTAAGTGAGAGTGTCTGACTGAGTGAGGCTTTCAGGCCTATATTGTGAGGAGTCTTCCACGCCTTATGAGAGAGGTGAGGAGGCTTCCAGGCCTTATAAGTGATGTGAGGAGGCTTCCAGGCCTTATGAGTGATGCGAGGAGGCTTCCAGGCCTTATGAGTGATGTGAGGAGGCTTCCAGGCCTTATGAGTGATGTGAGGAGGCTTCCAGGCCTCATGAGAGAGATGAGAAGGCTTCCAGGCCTTATGTTATTATTGCGCTTGGGCTGTAGGAGCCCCTCCGGACTCTGTAACACATCCTCAGTGAGCGTCGGTACCGATTGAGTGATGATGATTGCCCGCGGGGCTGATACTGAGTGATGATTGATACTGAGTGATTGAGGGAATGCCTGAGGGCATCTGTTACGATAAATGATTTTTGGCCCGAGGGGCACTTTTATGATGATATTACTATGTTTTCAAACTGGGTTTTTACTGAGAATTTTACTGAGAATCTTACGAGAATTTTACTGAGATATATTGATATTTACTTATTTTCAAAGGAGTTTGAAACTGGTTTTTGAACCTATGAATTTGCTAAATACTACTTGGTGACTTGATGTATTACTGGTTGTTGTGAAATGGTGTATCTGTTTGTGTGCTTTATAATTCTCATACTGTGATTTCTTTTCATTACTACTGAGTTGGCGTACTCATAAAGACTCCCTGTGCCTCTGTGCACAGATCCAGGTACGAGCTCGCAGCAATAGCTGACGCAGGTTCGTTAGCAGCAGTCACGGGATTTCGAGGTAGCTGTCCAGCGTCCACAGCTTCTCCATTTCCCTTCCTTATTATGTTTTTAGCTCTTGATTCAGAGACTTATATTATAGTTTTAGCAGAATTAGATTTATTTATTCTTAGATGCTCATGATTATTGACTCCAGTTCTTGGGAGGTTGTTAGACTATTTTTAGGACGTTAAGACTTATTTATATAAATTTTGCTATGGTTGCTTGATTATTATTAATTGTGAAATGTTATGATTGAACAAAAGCGTAGTAAAGTGATGGTTGGCTAGCCTAGTTCCATGATAGGCGCTATCACGGCCTGTTAGGATTTGGGGTCGTGACAATATATATATATATATATATATATATATATATATATATATATACACACACCCTTTTATAATTGATAGATTGCAATAAGTTCTTACAACAGTTAAAAAAATTTATTACCTTTCTCTATTACAAATACATAATAAAGTTAAAGTGCATTCATCATAACATATAGATGATAGATATATAAATTTTTCTCAACAAATAATTTTTCATAAGAAGAAAATAATTGACTTTCAATACTTACAGGAAGAATATGTACATACACATACATACATATATATATATATATATGTATGTATGTATGTATGTATGTATGTATGTATCATCAAAATCTAAGAGAAATACTCAAAGATCAATTGATGAGAAAGTAATATGACATTTCATTTTTCTTGATGTACATCATTTTGTAACAGTTGAAGTACTATTTAAATAAGGAAAAGCAATAAAATATTCTAACAAAAGATCTCCTAACATACATATTTACAAACGAAGAAAAGCAGTTTGTGTTACTTACAAAAATAAAAAGTAATTAAATGATAATTACATCACGCCAAAGAGGACGAGCAATACAATTCAACATCTTTCTTAGACACACATATCCTATCTAATTAACTGGCCCGATAAATAGTAACGTTACCTTCTACAAAGAGTTGTAAACTTGATAAGGAACAAAAACTTGCTAGATTTAAAACCAAGATACATAACTAATTCAGTATGTGCGGTATGTTTTTTGCCGATACTACTCCTAGAATTAGATCTAACTAATGAAATAGGACAAAAGTGAGAGAGGTAAGTCATATAACCTCGTAAGATTGGAAAGATATAATTTAGTGACTAAAATAGAAATCAAAGATACAATTTATAACACTAGCAAATAGGGGTTATGAATTTTAAAAGTCACAACCTAAGAAATAATTTATAACACATTAAATAATCGGGGGTTATGGACATGAAAAATCATAACCTTCAATAAAGATATTTTAAATATAAATTTTTAAAATAAGATAAATGGTTTGAAAATGAAATTAATATCAAAAGGATGCGAGTACTTGAGGAATCCACAAAGACTTCACGTCTTCTAATAAAAGAGATTTTCACAAATACAATACAAAGTTTGTCATCAGACTCGTCTTTTAGTTTAACTTTTCACTCTTCCAAATTAAAAAAAATAAGGAGAAATTATAATAACAAAAATATATATACATATGAAGTTCTAATTTGAGGGATGTTTGGTTGATCATTTGTCAATATATCAAGCAAATAATAACTGCAGGGGAGATGAAAAGTTTGAAACCATGAAAGAGAATATGAATTGTCAAAATGTATACTCCATATGTTTCAAATTAGATGAAATATATATATAAATTTACTTTTAGATTTAAAGAAAACTCAATATTTACACTATAGTTTAAATTATACTAAAAAAAATACTATTATAACTTATATATATATATATATATATAAGTTATAATAGTATTTTTTTTAGTATAATTTAAACTATAGTGTAAATATTGAGTTTTCTTTAAATCTAAAAGTAAATTTATATATATATTTCATCTAATTTGAAACATATGGAGTATACATTTNGATAGTTGTTCACAAGAACAAACTAGCACCCGCAGCTAGCAAGCATCAAGGTTCAAATCAAAAGTCTGCATGAAGCACCATTCAAGACTCAAGATCAAGATTCAGAAGATTTATAGATAGGAATCTTGTAACACATTGCTGATAGACTTAGTCTTTTTCATTTTTTATTTTGATGTAATAACATGACCGCAGACTAGAACCTCGACAGAACGGAACCTCACTCGAGTTCCTCATCCTCTCCACACACTCATCATTCCATCACTCTCCTTGAACTACACGCGACCTGATTCCCTTATAACCCGGGATATGTAGGATGTCCAAAACCAAGACTCGGTCACATCCTCTTTCTTTTAGTTTTAGGTCTCTCTAAATAAGGGTCGGGTCTAAAACATGTATTGTCGTTCTTTATATGAAAACTCTTCGTGTCTCCAATCAAAGAGGGGCAGCTGTAGACATGTATGATTTTACCCTTCCCTAAATTTTACACATATTAGTGTTCTAATATTTAGTTTAGGTCTAATATAGGTATTTTAACTAGTTTTTACTTTATTTTATCACAAAAAAAAACTAAAATTACAAAATAGTTTCATTTTGTAGTCATACCATTTTGCTAGGATTTTTTATTTTTATATAATCTTTGAAAAATACCAAAAAATAGTTTCAACTTTAATTCTTAGTTTTATTTTAAATATAATAGTTTATTAAAATAAATTAAGAGTTATTTTATATTTTTCTTATAAGTATTTTAGAAGTAATTTCTTAGCCCAATTTTGTAGATTTAGAGCCCAATTCAAACCTAGGCCCACAATTTATTTTACCCTAATATATAAACCTATGCTTCTTCTTCAACCTTCAGCAAATTACACATTAGAGGAAAACCTAGGGAGGCCCTTCTTCATCTCCTACACCTTTCAGCCTTGCGTTCTTTCTAGAAATAAATTATATGCTTTATGAATTGAGCTATATGAAATTTTGGTTTTTCCTGAGATCACAGAAATTTGGTAATTTGAAGGAATTGTTCGTTGAAAGTAATTTAAGAAAATGTTGTATGTGCATGTAACCGTTTCGCAAT
Organism: Nicotiana undulata; assembly: GCA_005239495.1. Taxonomy (NCBI): domain Eukaryota; kingdom Viridiplantae; phylum Streptophyta; class Magnoliopsida; order Solanales; family Solanaceae; genus Nicotiana; species Nicotiana undulata. The sequence continues at coordinate 7,313 of ML291754.1, forward strand.
TTACATTCCGCGAGCGGAGTGTTATTTCCCCCAGTCTCATCAGAGCGGGTCGTACGCCACGGCGAGATTGAAAGATGCACTTATGGTTCAGGTCGTTCGACCCTCGGTAGTGCACAATTAACTTTTATTGTTGGTTCGGGCCGAACGACCCTCGGCATTTCCTACGCATATATATATATATATATATATATATATGATATACCACTTGTGACTTGAATTGTTAAATTATCTTAAGGACGTAAATTGTTAAATGATTTCATGGATAATGACTTGACAGATATTTGGGGTAAAATGAAGTAGAAATTATTTATTTACTTCAAGTGTTTATTAAATTGCAGTTACTTTTAAAGTTCACTGATTTTATTACCCTCGTGTGCCTTTTGCTGCTGTCATATATTGTTAAATTACATTGTTGGACCCTAGTGAGTGTCAAGTCAACCTCTCGTCACTACCTCTATGGGGTTAGGTGGGATACTTACTGAGTACACGTTGTTTTCGTACTCATGCTACACTTGTTGTGCATTTTGTTGCACAGGTACTTTCATAGCGATGAGGCTGGTTTGGAGACTTAGGCGAGCTGCATCATCCGGAGGCGATCCGCAGCCGGCAGAGTCTTCCTCTATGTATTGTATTTATTTTATTCTAAAGTCCTTGTCCAACTTGTATTTCGGACAAGCTTTGTAATATTTTGTAAAAAGTCTTAGAAATTGCTCATGTACTTGTGACACCGGGTTCTGGGATGTATTTGGGATGTATTTTATTAAAGTGGAAAATAGACTGTTGTTTTTACTTAAATGCATTTCATCTAGTTATTATGTATTAAAGTGAAAGGTAACGATTTTGAAAATATTGAGACAGGAATGTATTTTAAACTAATTAATGATTGTCTTGCCTGACAGTGGTGTCCGGCGCCATCACGACCTTATGGATTTTGGGTCATGACAACATGGTATCAGAGCCCTAGGTTCCCTTAGGTCTCACGAGTTATGAGCAAGTCTAGTAGAGTCTTGCGGATCGGTACGGAGACGTCTGTACTTATCTTCGAGAGGCTACAAGGCCTTTAGGAGTACTTCCCTTCTTGATTCCTCATCGTGCGATTTGTTTCCCTTAAGGCTTATGCCTATGTTTCTTCCTACTCAATCTTACGCGTAGCAAAGCGCTTGCTATGAATTAGGAATTTGAGGAATTTAAATGATACTATGGATGTGGTGCGGGATGTTTCTCCCAACAAAGTTAATTGAGGCTATTGTCGTTGCCCTGCAGAAGAGTAATATGTTGTTTCAGCCAGTAGCTGTGGTTCTGAGGACTTTGAGGTTATGCTCAAGTTGTTAAGGTGCTTACGGTTGGCTATCGCGCGGTGTTGATATGATGGTAGAATGCTTGAACAAAGGTTGGGGGTGATTAATGACTTGGAGGGAGGTCTTCTCATAGCGTAATTTCGAGATTTCAGTATTTCAGTTCCGGCGGAGGATGGCAATTGGGACTATGAATGATCAAGTCTGGGGGATAAAGTAATAAGACTTTGTGTTATAAAGCAAGGTGGAGTTTTCATCTGTGATGCGGTATCGTTGTTTTGATCAAATAGAACGTGTTAAGCTCACCGGTTGTTGCTCCCAAACGCACACGCAAATATACGTGGTCGTACAAGTAATATAATGATAAATCAGATTATCGAACCCACAGAGACTTGTATAAATTACTCACTACTTCACTATAATTGTTATTCAACCAAGCCAAAATAAGATCCAATAATGTAATTATGCTAAACTACAATTCTAGGATTTAACTAATTATCAAGTAACGAAAATGTTGATATGTATTCCATACAGACAAATATTCTAAGGTTGTGATTGTTTCACCATTCGTATTGTATTCTAATTAACCCTTTCATATAATTCACTCATGGTTGCTAATTAATCGATAATTGTTCTCATAGACTTCTCCCGAAGCACTACTCGCCTGTTCTCAATAGATTAACGCTTATATTTCTATGAAATTAATCTATCAGAATGCATTAAGATTACGATATCTAATTATGCACGGTGATTAGGTATATTCCTATCCTTAGCCACAAATTCGCTCCACTTAACGGTTAAGATCACACTGTCTTCAACTCTTCTAATCTATATACGGCTTTCCCAAGCATAGCATAGATAGTATATAGAACCTAACTGTTGGCCAAATAATTACGCAATTAACCACAGAATCGAAGAAACAACCATATATTGAGCGAATTATAATCAAGATCAAATTAATATCGAATAACAATATTCATGGCTAAATCACAACCCCAGAACAATGGGTGTTTAGCCACTCATGCTCAAATATGACAAAAACCCAATAGAAATCATACTACCCATAACAAGAGATGAAAGAAGAAGATTTGAAGGTCTAATTAATCCAATCTCTTCTCACAATGAAGTATTCTCTAATTTGCTGCTCAAAAACTAGTCTCCCCCTCTCTTGGGCAGTATTCTAACACTTATATAAGGTTTGGGGCAATAAAATCCCGTGTTTGCACTTTTAGTCCATTAATTTCCAGCGATTCACGGCGGTCGTGGCAGGACCGCAGTCGGCTAATTTTTCTGGCCTCAGATCCTTCCACCGCGGTCGCACCGCAGTCGACCGCGGTCGCGGTGGCCTGCCTTCAGTTCTCTTCTTGCTTAACGTTCAGTGCAATTCATGAATATCACTGTGATTGGCCTCAAATCACCATAGTTGACTCCAATTTGCTCTAATATCCTCTCCTCGTGACATGTAACCTGCAAAGCACAATAGACACTAATCAGAGCATTTTGTTATCAATATTTACATTAAAACAACACAAAGTGTGGTTCATTAGGGGTATGATTATAGTCAAATTCACCTATCATCAACACCCCACACTTAAACCTTTGCTCGTCCTCGAGCAGCTAAACCACACTCTAAGGCCTAATCCTCTCAAGTGTTACCCCTTTTTGTGCCACACCTAGCATTATACAGGAACACCACAAGTTGTGCAACAACCACACCTCAAAAGAAGACTCTACATGCCATGGCACACTTTTGCTTTCTCAAAGTACTCTTTACAGAGGTGAAAATATATCTTTTCTTCCTGAATTACACGCCCTCACATCACACAATTGAGAGAAGTTCCACAATGATAAAATTAGAAATAACAGGAACTTTAGATGGAAAGAATTCACTCACTCTCAACAAAGAACATTCACATGTCACACAGATACGCCATAAGCTTGCCCGTAGTGTAATACTCTACTAATCGAGTTCATTCAGTCTAAGATCAATAGGTCCTTATTTGGTTGTAATGTAGGCTAAGGGACGGGTAGGATACATTTAAGTATAGTGACTAACCTCCCTAAGCACTTTTAATACATTTACTTCCACTTTAAGCCCAATTTTCTTGCTCAGCCACTTATTTTCCACATTTTGTTTCATAATCACCCCACTTTTCTCAGGTGCAACTACCTTTTTCGTGCCACTCAATATCAAGGACTAAGTGTGTTCATTGTCCTTTTTCTTCTTTTTTCTTTTTCTTTTTAAGTGGCTTCACTTCTTTTATATTATTGCACCTTTCATTCTATTTCCATGATTTCCCTCCCCGACCACACCACCACCCCACACTTAGACTTTTATATATTTTCTAACAATTCAAGTGCTCATAGGGGGTACAGGGTTCAAACAATCGAGCTATTCAAACACATGGATATGGGTCGTTACATGGTTATCAAAGAAACAGGCTTTAAGCTCAACGGGGTTAACTATGGTACATTATTTACAGGTGGATATATATATTTATATAGGTTTCACAAAGAAGTGCCTATGTCCTTTCTAAGACCAAACAAACTTCTATTTCGCTTTGTACACACACAGGGAAAGTTCTAGGTATTATATTCAGACATAGAACAAAACGTAATCACTTACACACACATGGCACGTAATCCATTACAAATCGGTTCATCTACACACTCAAGTTCGTATTCAAGTTAGACACAGTGTGCAAATTTAAGGCATAATACAAGAGTCTACAAGTGAGCCTAAGAGTCGCACCATTGGGTTTGTTTTGATTGTTTTCAGGTGTGTACACTGCGGGGTGCATTCTTGCCTTTACCCTTTTAGCCTAAGAGGGTCCTAATAACTACTACAAAGAAATTTACCTAAAATGGTTCAAGCTAAACCCTTGGAAAAGAATCGTGGTCAAAAGAAAAACCAAGAGGGAATTGCTACACTACTTAAAAAGAAAATAAAAAATCTTTTTGGTCTTTTCTTTAGACTACTTCCCTCAAGAAGACTGTCTAAGTGGTCCGTCATCAGGAAGAGTCTCCTACAA
>ML291754.1:11908-61023 GCA_005239495.1 Nicotiana undulata
AAGACCCAACAAAAAAAAAACAAAAAACCCCCCCCCCCCCCCCCCGCACACACATATAAGAATATGGCATGCCCTCATGATAATTGACAAGAAAAGTACAGAGGGGTAAGGAAACTTCCCTGGAGCTCAGTCAGATTCAGAGATGGAGGTTGGGTCCATATTGCAGGCCCTTCCAATGGCGCGGAACCACGCCATAAATCTGCTCTCCGATTTAGCCTGCCGCGTGGACATCGCATCCAACCGGACGTGAAGGCTATCTACGGAGGTGCGCAAAAGAGCCACATCCTCCTCCAAGGTGGGCATTCCGCCGCCAGACTGGGACCTAGAGGGTCATGCCCCATCATGGGACCTCCGTGGTGGTGCAGCAGGGGGTGGGATTGCATCATCATCATCAATTTCTATGGGCACTACAACGTCCTTGCCCACATTTATCTTTGTAGTTCTGAAGGCAGCCTTCTTCGGCAATTTCCCGTCATCGGGCTGTTCGGGCACATCCGACAATCTGCATAACCTCGTGACCAGGGAGGGAAAGTAGAACCCTTTGGTCAGTAATGGGGACCTGATCATCATTTCATCCCCAATCACCTGGGCGACATCAAAGTCCATCCCATTGACGAAGCACCACGCCATCACAGCTCGCGGTCCATTCACATCAGTAGTATTGCTGGAGGGCAAGAAACGGCTACAAATCACGGTGAACCAGCACTTGGCCTCCCAAGTGAAAGAATTAGAATTGAGAGTTATGTTTTCCTTCACCCAGGTAGGCTGCCCACCCAGACAGATAGATTCAATCAGCATGTTCCAATTTACCGCCGGAGATTGGTAGGCTCGGTAGTAATCGACTTCACCGGTGAACCGCGGTATCCTATAGACCCGAAGAATTGCCTCCACGGAGGCATCCACCACTTTTCCCCTAACCGTGACTGATCGGAGCATATGTTCCGGGCAGTTCACATAGAACTCCCGGACCATCATTATGTTCGCAGTCTCCGGCTCATCAAATAAGAAGTCCAACCCTCGCCTTCATATCTCCTCATACATGGCAGGGTTTTCAGATTGTAGGGTTTCCCGGTCTATTGGCACTTCCATGACACAATTCTTGGAAGCCTTAGCGTTGAACCAGTCTTCTGCCTCTTGGAAGTCAAAACGGGTTGCGTCCCAGGTTGGTGCTGATGTGCTGGCAGTGTTTCTGCACTTACGGGGGGTCAAGATACCTGTAACCAAAGAGGGACAACCGTTAGGGTGGTCCTATCAATGTTCCAGTCGGGTGATTACTCAGACTTCACCACCCGCTGGTCACTAACCAAATCAAACTCACCAAAAGTGGCCAATGTACAACATTAGGTGGGCCACATTGTCAACACATACATACAAGCCCCATTGTTACTACAATCTCCTCAACTTCCAACATACTGACCCACTTAGGCCCCCAACAACAGTAATGTCCCCCAATTAGCAATACAAACTACCCACATAGGCCCCCAAAATAGAGTATAATTTGACAATTTTCCACACCCATGGTTCATGGACCACCCCACCCCACACTTGATAGTACCATTATTAAGCATACCCCACACTTCAAAAATTAACCCCAAAGTGGACACACCCACCATATAACAAGTCAAAACTCGGTGGGGAACAACCATTATCCAACAATATTCAAGATCATACTACAAAAAAACTAATTAAAAAGCAAAAATTACAAAAAAGAAAAAAAGAAAAAGAAAAACTTACTTGAAGAATTTAACAATGGTGGAGTGAGAGGAAGGAGTGAGAGAGGGTATGTTGTTGGGTGGGGGGGAGGAAGAAGAAGAATGTTTTGGGTGAAGAGGGAGAAGAAGAAGGGGGAATTTATGGGGGGTTTGGGTTGAGGGAGTTGAAGAGAGAAAGAGGAAGTGGGATTTTGGGAGTGGAGAAGAAGAAGGAGTGGGGTTTTGGGTTATAGGGGTCGTGCGGGTAATGGGTGAGGGAGAGTTTTTTTTCTGAATTAAAATAAAATAAAAAGGAAAAGAAAAAGTTAAAAAAAAAACAAATTTCATATATGGGCGTGATAGGTCTCAACACGGTCACGCCGCGGTCGACCGCACCCGCAGTGAGGTTCAGAGACTTGTTTTCACCGCGGTCGCGCCACGATTCAGAGAGCTGTTTCTACCGCGTTCGCGCCACGGTGACGATCTTCCGAGGCTTTTCAACTTGATTTAGCAATTTACTTAGTTTTAACCTCGTTTACACCTTACCAGAATTGTTCTATGCCCCAGGCGTTTGCTCAACACCCTCCACAACTGTCCTGCACACTAAAAACATCATGTTATGAAAATATTACTGCCATGGTTTGCCTCCCACGAAGCGCTTGATTTAACGTCGCGGCATGATGAGTACAACAATCAATGGGTTTCCTCCCATGAAGTGCCTGATTTAATGTCGCGGCACGACGCAGAGCCTCACCTCACTAATCAACGAGCACGACCTTGGTCTTCTCACGATTCATGGCACCACCCCAATAGTGCTTGACTCTATGTCCATTCACCAAAAATGTTCTTTCACCATGTATAGCTCGCAGCTCAAGCGCACCATAAGGAGTGACTCTTACTACTTCAAATGGGCCGGACCATCTCGATTTCAGCTTTCCAGGAAACAACCTCAGCCTAGAATTGAATAACAATACATGTTGGCCTGGCTCGAATTGTCGTGGCTTAATATGCTTGTCATGCCACCTCTTGGTCTTCTCTTTGTAAAGTTTGGCATTTTTATACGAGTGCAACCTGAACTCATCTAATTCATCCAACTGTAGCAATATTTTCTCCCCCGCGGCTTCAAGGTTCATGTTTAGCTTTTCGATGGACCAATATGCTTTATGTTCGAGTTCAACGGGCAAGTGAACCGCCTTCCCATAGACCAACTTGTACGGTGACGCCCCAATTGGCATTTTGTAAGCTGTTCTATATGCCCATAAGGCATCATCTAGCTTTGCAGCCCAATCTTTCCTGTTCACACTCACCGTTTTCTCCAATATTTGCTTTATTTCTCTGTTGGATACCTCAACTTGTCCACTTGTTTGAGGGTGATATGCAGTCGCAACTCGATGACAGACTCCATATTTAGCTAAAAGGTTATTCAACAACCGATTGCAAAAATGTGTTCCTTCATCACTAATCAAGGCACGTGGAGTCCCAAATCTCGAGAATGTGTTCTTCTTCACAAACGCAGCTACAACCATGACATCATTTGTTGGCAATACAATTGCCTTCACCCACTTCGACACGTAGTCAACTGCCAGTAAAATGTATTTGTTACCTCTGGATGTTGGGAATGGACCCATAAAATCTATCCCCCACACATCAAAAATCTCTACCTCCAGAATATTGTTCAAGGGCATCTCGTACTTCCTCGTGATCGTTCCCGTTCTCTGGCACTGGTCACACTTTTTAACAAACGCGTGGGCGTCCTTGAATAGAGTTGGCCAAAAGAACCCAGATTGTAGCACTTTTGCCGCTGTTCTATCGCCACCATGATGGCCTCCATAGGGTGAGGCATGACAATCATACAACACGAGTTCCACCTCTTTGTCAGGAATACATCTCCTCATCAACTGGTCACCACATTCTTTGTACAAGTATGCCTCATCCCAGTAGTAAGACTTCACATCACGTAAGAACCTCTTCCTTGCCTCAGATTCCATTTCTGGGGGAAGTACCACACTCACCAGATAATTTACAAAGTTAGCATACCATGGAGGAGGGTCTTGGGTTATAGCAAAACGTTGCTCATCAGGAAACACTTCTTTGATTTCTCCACCATCCTCCACATGGTCATGATTTTCCAACCTTGACAGATGGTCTGCTACTTGGTTTTCAGTGCCCTTTCGATCTCGTATCTCCACATCAAATTCCTGCAACAATAACACCCAGCGCATCAATCTAGCTTTGGATTCCTTCTTTGTAAATAGATACCTGATTGCTGCATGATCTGTGTGGACTATGACTTTTATTCCCACCAAGTATGCCCGAAATTTTTCAAAGGCCCACACCACAGCTAGCAGCTCCTTTTCAGTGGTGGTGTAATTCTGCTGTGCAGCATCAAGGGTCTTACTCGCATAGTAAATGGAGTAAAACACCTTGTCTCTCCTCTAGCCGAGCACTTCCCCCACTGCATGGTCACTTGCATCACACATAAGTTCAAATGGTTTGGACCAATCAGGTGCAACAATTATGGGGGCAGCCACCAATTTCTTCTTAAGCTCCTCAAATGCCTTCAGGCAGGCTTCATCCAAATTGAACTTGACATCCTTTTCCAGCAACCTGCACAAAGGAGTAGAAATTTTAGAAAAATCTTTAATAAAGCGTCTGTAAAATCCTGCGTGTCCCAAGAAACTCTGGACACCCTTCACAGAAATTGGTGGAGGTAGTCTTTCAACTGCCTCCATCTTTGCCTTATCAACTTTGATGCTACTCCTTGACACTCTATGACCCAAAACGATGCCTTCCTGCACCATAAAGTGGCATTTCTCCCAATTTAAGACCAGATTTGTTTCTTCACAACGGGCCAACACCATGCCCAGATTTGTCAAACAATTATCATAAGATGACCCAATGACCGATAAGTCATCCATGAACACCTCCACGAATGTTTCCACCATATCAGTGAAATTATCCATCATGCATCTCTGGAAGGGGGTTGGTGCATTACAAAGACTGAACGACATTCACTTGAAGGTGAAGGTGCCATAAGGACAAGTAAACGTCATCTTCTCCTGATCCTCTAGGCATATGACAATTTGATTATATCCGGAGTACCCATCAAGAAAACAATACTACTCATGCCCTGCTAATCTGTCCAACATTTGGTCAATGAAGGGGAGAGGGAAGTGATCCTTGCGGGTTGCCTTGTTGAGACTTCGATAGTCAATGCAAACTCTCCATCCCGTAACAGTGCGGGTAGGAATCAACTCATTCTTCTCATTCTCAATCACAGTCATCCCTCCCTTTTTGGGCACACATTGAACCGAGCTCACCCAGTTACTGTCAGAAATAGGAAAGATGATACCTACATCCAGCAATTTTATGACTTCTTTCTTCACCACTTCTTTCATGATGGGATTTAACCTCCTCTGATGCTTAACACTCGGGCGGTGTCCCTCGTCCATAAAGATTTTGTGCATACAAAATGAGGGACTGATTCCCTTGATATCTGCGATGGTCCACCCTATTGCCTTTTTGTGCTCACGAAGTATTCTGAGCAATTTCTCTTCTTGTGGTTTGATCAGGCTAGACGAGATGATCACAGGCAATGTTTCAGAGTTTCCCAAATAAGCATAGCGCAAATATGTTGGAAGAGGTTTAAGTCCAGCTTTAGAGCTTCCTCAATAGAAGACTTAGGAGGGGTTAGAGTGACAATCTTGTTCAACTCCTCGAATTTCCCTAGCCCGTGGATGTAACTACAGGATACTTTAAGAGCATTCTCAATCTCTCCCCTTGTTTCATCTCCACTATCGTTTTCACCTCCCACCAAACCTTGCTCAAGAGGGTCCACATGACACATGTAGGGAACCACTGATGCATCCTTGCTTTCCACCACAGTAATCATGGATATCTCTTCATAGTGGACTGGTAATTTGAGTGATTTATAGACATTAAAAACCTCCACTCGATCACCAACCCGCATTGTCATATTTCCTTCACACAGATCGATGATAGCTCTGCCCGTAGCTAAGAAGGGACGCCCCAAAATAAATGGGACTTCCTGATTAGGCTCATAATCCAGGATAATGAAATCAGCTGGGAATATGAAAGATCCCACTTGTACCAGTACATCTTCGATCACACCCTCAGGATGAGCAAGGGAACGGTCAGCCAATTGTAAAATCACTGTTGTTGGGCGTGGCTCACCCAACCCCAACTGCCTGAACACCGATAGTGACATCACATTAATGCTTTCCCCAAGATCACACAAAGCTCGCCCAACTGCATGCTTACCAATTGCGATTTGGATAGTAAAACTACCCGGATCCTTTAACTTCTGAGGTAGCTTGCTCTGAATTCTAGAGCTACACTCCTCAGTGAGTGCCACTGTCTCATACTCAGTCAGCCTTCTTTTGTGGTCCACAATGTCATTGATGTATTTGGCATATTTGGGCACCTCCTGCAGAATATCTACCAGTGGAATGTTGATTTGTACCTGCTTCAAGAGGTCAATGAACTTTTTGTATGCGGCATTATCTTTCACCTTTTGCAACCTTTGAAGGGAATGGAGGGGGTGACCTTGCAACCACTGGTGGGGGTTTCTCAGCCACCGCCTCATCAGCTGGATTTTCTGACTCTTTTAGATTGGCAGATGTTGGCTCAATAATGGCTGGTTCCTCATTAAAAGTTACTTGCTTTCTCTTCTCGGATTTCACTTCTTCCAATTGCCTCCCATTCCTCAATGATACAACATTGATAGAAGCCTTAGGATTGGCTTCAGTGTCACATGGGAGGGCCCCTGTTGGTCGGGTATTTTGGGAACTAGCAAGTTGACCCACTTGACGTTCCAAATTTCTCATTGCTACCATCTGGGCTTGGTTATCTGCCATCATCTTCTTATTGAAAGCAAGTTGGTCGTTCATCATTCTTTTTATAATTTCCTCTAGGCTACCTGATTGCTCAGCCTGAGGTGGCTTGTAATGCTGCTGAGGTGCATGAGGTGCATGAGGTGCTGGAGGCCTGTAATTACTTTGAGTGCCTTGATTTCCACCCCAAGAGAAGTTTGGGTGGTTCCTCCAGCTGGGATTATAATTGTTCCCATATTGATTGTTTTTCCCTCTATTTTGATTTCCCACATAGCAGACAAACTCTGGATTGGCTGGGCATGAGTCACTCGGGTGACCCTATCCACAAACATCACAAAAGACTTGGACCTGTTGTACTGGCTGGACCTGTTGGAATGGTTGAGATTGTTGCTTATTAATGATCAGGGTCATCTGATTAACTTGGTTAGTCAATGTCGAAATCTGAGTTGACAATGCTGAGACAACGTCTAATTCAAGAACCCCAAGTGACTTTTGAACCACATTCCTTCCCATCTCACCTTGCTAGTCTGGATTGCTCTTGGAGAATTTATTCAACAAAGCAAATATTTCATCATAATTCTTCTCCAATACCTGACCTCCAACTGCTGCATCTACCACAGTTTTTGTTTGGGGATGGAGTCCCTCGATGAACGTGTGAACCAACACCTCGTTTGTCTGATTGTGATGAGGACAGTCTCTAAGTATCCCCTTAAATCTCTACCATGATGAATACAAAGACTCGCCTATTTTCTGCTTAAAGGAGACTATCTCACTCCTGATCTTAGCAGTCTTGCCTGAAGGGAAGAACTTCGCCAGAAATTTCCTCCACAAATCATTCCAGGATATAATGGAATTGGCCGATTCTGCTTTTAGCCATCGCTTCGCTTCACCCAATAAAGAGAATGGGAAAAGCGTAAGCCTCACATAATCTGAAGTAACCCCGTTAGTGATATAAGTATCACTAATCTCTAGGAAGTTCAAGATGTGCTACTGAGGATCCTTATGTGGAAGACCCATAAACTGCCAATTTGCATGAAGTAGCTGGATCATGCTCTGCTTTAGCTCAAAGTGCCCAGTGATTCTGGGCTTCACGATACTAGAGGTAACATTAGCAATACTGGGCATTGCTACCTCCTAAACCGCCATGTGTTGTTCCTCTGCCATATTCATAGGAAATTGAACGAAGTTCTGAATATTGTTTGTATCCCTTTCTTCCCTTAACCTCCTGTGAAATGTCCTCTCAGGTTCGGGGTCAAAGCCGTCAAGTCTGTCCTGGCTTCTGACCCTTCACATTCAATTAGAGTTCCTGAGATTAGAACAACGATCAAGTAACGTTAGACTAGATGTAATAAACAATTAAAGTAAAAACTAGAAAGTAGTCTATTTTCATGTCCCCGACAACAGCGCCAAAAACTTGTTGCTCCCAAACGTACACGCAAATACACGTGGTTGTACAAGTAATATAATGATAATCGGATTGTCGAACCCACAGAAACTTGTATAAACTACTCACTACTTCACTATAATTGTTATTCAACCAAGCCAAAATAAGATCCAATAGTGTAATTATGTTAAACTACAATTCTAGGAATTAACTAGTTATCAAGTAACAAAAATGTTGATATGTATTCAGTAGAGACAAATATTCTAGGGTTGTGATTGTTTCACCATTCGTATTGCATTCTGATTAATTCTCCCTTTCATATAATTCACTCATGGTTGCTAATTAATCGATAATTGTTCTCATAGCCTTCTCCCGAAGCACTACTCGCCTGTTCTCAATAGATTAACGCCTATATTCCTATGAAATTAATCTATCAGAATGCATTAAGATTACGATATCTAATTAAGCACGGTGACTAGGTATATTCCTATCCTTAGCCACAAATCCGCTCCCCTTGAGGGTTAAGATCGCGCTCTCTTCAACTTTTCTCTAATCTATACACGACTTTCCCAAGCATAGCATAGATAGTATATAGAACCTAACTGCTGCCCAAACAATTACGCAATTAACCAAATAATTGAAGAAACAACCATATATTGAGCGAATTATAATCAAGATCAAATTAATGTCGAACAACAATATTCATGGCTAAATCACAACCCCAGAACAATGGGTGTTTAGCAACTCATGCTCAAATATGACAAAAACCCAATAGAAATCATACTACCCATAACAAGAGATGAAAGAAGAAGATTTGAAGGTCTGATTGTTCCAATCTCTTCTCACAATGAAGTATTCTCTAATTTGCTGCTCAAAAACTAGTCTCCCCCTCTCTTGGGCAGAATTCTAGTACTTATATAGGGTTTGGGGCAATAAAATCCCGTGTTTTCACTTTTAGTCCCTGAAGTTCCAGCGATTCACCGCGGTCGCGGCAGGACTGCGGTCGCGGTGGCCTGCCTTCAGTTCTCTTCTCACTTAACGTTCAGTGCAATTCATGAATATCACTGTGATTGGCCTCAAATCTCCATAGTTGACTCCAATTTGCTCCAATATCCTCTCCTCGTGACATGTAACCTGCAAAGCACAAAAGACACTAATCAGAGCATTTTGTTATCAATATTTACATTAAAAAAACACAAAGTGTGGTTCATTAGGGATGTGATTATAGTCAAATTCACCTATCATCACCGGTATTATAGTTCTTCGGTTGCCTTGGGTCAGAGTGTTGTGAAGTATTATTGAAGAAGCGGTTGTCAGAGATCGTGGTGTGTGGTGGTTCATAATGGAATAGCCATTTCTAATGAAGGCAGCTCGAGAAAGATGATCTTCGGGGAGTCGAAGTTATGGTGATATGCTGGTTTAGGTGTTGCAAAGAATGATATTGAATTGAGGCCGCAATTGAGAAGCATGCAATGAAGGAAGACATGTGAGAAGTGTCGGGTGGAAGCTAAACCTCATAATGCCAGGCATAAGGGACAAAAATCGGGTAGTTGCTTAAAGGAATGAGTTTAGCTAAAGTGGGAGAGTGACAGCATAGCATATGAGTTCAGTGGTAAGACAGTTGCCTATCTTGAGGAAAAGCTTGGAATGATTTGAGAATTTCAGTGGACGGTGATTAGGTCCACGAGCTTAAACCGAAATGTTAGTTATTAGGCTGAAGGTTGGATACAACAGGGAGGAGTTGTTAGGGGTGAAGAAGGATGCATGCGGCGGCGAATTTAAAGATGTTGGAGCGCATTTAGTAGATGTCCATGAGGAGCAGACGGACGGGCAAAGTTGGTGAATGAGGACAGGCTTAGGATGGGATATTGATGTCGTAGAGGGTGTGCAACGCAGCGTTGTTGGAAGGTGTCAGTTGGTGATTTCCACAGGGGGGTTATCTCGCGTGAGTAGGTTAGCGGTTGTGTGGTTGGCAAGTTTCTACGAGGGATCCTAGTGTATATTCGGTAGGCAGCAGAATATGTGAATATTGCTAGAGAATTTGAGTATTTAGGGAATTCTAATAGGAGAATTCGGAAGAATTGAACAGATCGGTTGAGCAAGATCATGTTAAGAAAGAAGAAAGGATCTCAGCAGGGTCTAGAGTGGTGCAAGAGTAGCTTCGGGCTAAGTGGGGGAGTCCCACTACCTGCAGTTGGGTTGTAGGATTGTGTTCTCATGGTGTTGCGGATTGTCGGCGTATTAGCAAGTTGTTACAGCTAAAGGAAAAGGATTAAAAGGGTGATTTTGCGTGGGATTTGGTGAATGTGTGCAAAGGTTGGCCCTGTTTGACCAGGGTTAGGCTTTGAAAGATTCAGAATGTATGCTTAGGCATAGGCGAGTTGTAAGGATAGTGACTCAGTCACGTGCTTCATTGAGAAGGGTGTTTATGTGCTAGAAGAGCCTTGAAGTTGATTGTATTCGGGGTCAGTCAGAGTGTGTGACTCTCAATAGCGGTCCTAGTGAATTCAAAAGTTAAGAATGCGGCATTTAAGGGTTTTAGGAAGCACTATGATTAAGAACCGAGCTTTTACAGTATAAATTCTAAGAAGAAGGAAAATGGTTGGGGTGTTCTATGATATTTTCAGCATACAAGATAGTATTGGAGGAGTGGGAGAAATAAACTCGAGGTTGTAGAAAGATTATCAAGAGGGTGTGAGACGGGTTGCGGGATTTAGGCAGCATGGTCTCGTGAATCAAGGTCACTCGGGATGAGTGAGGGTTGAGTTTGCTATGAGTTGAAGGAAGTTACTATCATCTCTGAGGCAATTAAAGATGATTAAAAGAAGATAGAACGGTTAGCCATGGTTGAAATGGCACATGTACGGTAGTGATCAGTTCCTTCGGTGTGATTGAGCATGTGTATGGTTTGTGCAGATGTGTGTGGGGAATGTTGGCCGTCGTAATAGATTTCATTGGAAACATTCAAGTGTTATGTCCTGTCAGGTGTAGGCAGATCCCGGAAGGTTTATGGTGGTTCAGACCACTACTTAAGGATTTGCATGTGTTGTGATTGTGAGAATTCGCTCGTGTGTTGTAATGGTTCTCATGAATTGAGGTAAGTAAAGGTTTCTATGTGATGGAGTGTTCACCCTATTAGCGGTTCAGGAAGAATGATGGAATTCCTATGCTACTCCATATCAGCATGTTGGGTGCAGTAGTCAGTGTTGAGTTGGAAGTAAGAATCGGAATGCGGTTCAGCGTTAACAAGTATGTAATGAGCTCGGATGAGCAAGAGAAGTGATTTGGGAGTTTAGAGTAAGCTGGTGTATCTTCAGTGTCACCTGAAATCGATATTCGGTGAAAGAGGCTTTGTACCCTGGTCATGGGTTCTTGATGTGTTTTGCGGCATTTGTGTGGTCGGTGGTAGGAATGTGCAGACTTGTTACCCCGTGGAAGGTCGTGGGAGCGTGACCACGGGAAGATTGTATAAGTGTGACATGTAATCACCTTATTGGTCGAAGAATTAGACCAAGTATAAAGGAGTGTAATATTGCTTAATTGAGAATGTATGCCTGGAAGGTGTACGATTCAGTTGATTGTGGATTGTAGGGTGTTTGTCCCGGCTATGATGGTTGTTCTTGTGTATTATGAGAGAAATTGGGGTATTATGGACCTGAGTGAAGCTATTAGCCTAGTGCAGTGTGAGTGAAATCATCTTGAGGGTTGTGAATGGTTTCAATGTGGTTGTTGGCTCCATGTGAATCAGGTATGTTCATTTATGTATAGCGCTCCTTAAGGAAAGGTGTTGGAATATTAGATGTTGTTCCATCTTCGTCAAATTCAGGTATATTATGATCGTGTCATGTGAGTTGTGAAATGGCTTGATAATTTTTTATGTGATGAGATTCCGCGAAGTGATGGGCTTATGTGAGTAGGATGGCCCTCGAGATTCAGATTATATATCGCACCTCAGTTGTGCTTGAGTTTTGTAGCATATGGCTCTATCAGTATCCCCAGAATGGTATTATGCACTAAGCGTGCTTGTGACCGATATTCAGTAATTTGTAATAGTGAGCAATTCGGCTCCATGTATATTTCCTTATGTAAATCTTATGATGGGATCGGGTGGCACGCCGCCACGGGTATGTTATTTGGATCGAGTTGCATGCCGCAATAGTGTGATGTTGAGCAAGGCTCCTATAATTTTTTTTATTGTGTTTTACTTCCTATTTTTCAAAGGAAAGTTCATATTTGTTGCGTGAGTTGAGTAGTCCCTTCGAGTCATTTCCTTATGTATCATATTTGAATTGTGTCCTATTGGCGCATTGTGGCATCGTGTGAGACTTTTGGTCATGTCTGGGGTGATTGGTTATCTGAGCAGCTCATATTGGGTGAGACGAGACTATTGGATCAGAGATCAGTGCGATGGGATTTTGTGAAGTATGGTAGAGTACAAATGCCAGTATTTGGTTCGTAATGAGATGATGATCTAAGTCAAGAGAAAAGATTTCAATGTTGGGTTAACTCTGCAGTTGGTTAGGAATTTCTACACATCTCCTCTGTTGTGGTGGTATCATCAGCATTATAGCAGGATGTATGTATGTATCTTATAAGGTGCATTGAGAGCATCAGATTTGTAGAATTTTGGCTATTAAGGTTCAGGGAGCGTCATTATGGTTAGATGAAGGATTATGCGGTGTATGGTGTTGATTCAGAAAAGGTACGCAGTTGTGTTCTGGTGCCTCGTGTGGTAGTTGATATTCATACATTAGAAACAGGCCTGGCAGAGAATTTTCGGTGTTGGAATTGAGTTCGGAGCTTATTGTATGGATAAAGGAGGATATCTTCAGATTTGATCAAGCTTATGTGCTCAGCTGGGTTGTGGCAGCACGGGAAGGTGCACGAGGTGTTAAACAGTAATTTCAGATAACTCAAGAGAACTTCTTGGCACGTTCGAGGATGAACGGTTGTTTAAGTGAGGGAGAATGTAACGACCCGACCGGTCGTTTGAGCTATAGCGCGTGGTTCAGCGGTTGGAATTCATAACCAACTTCATTTCATGTATAACTTGTGCGTATGGTCGGAGTTGAAATTCAGAAAGTTCGGAGTTAAATTGGAAGGAAAATTTTCATTTCAGAAGCCTTAAGTTGGAAGAATCGACTAAGACTGGAATTTGGAGTAAACAACCTCGGAATCAGGATCTGAAGGTTTCAGCAGGTTCGTATGATGATTTCGTACTTGGGCTTATGTCCGGATCGGGTTTTGGATAACCCGGGGAGCGTTTTGACGTATATTGTGGAAATCAGCATTTTTGAAGGAATTTCCTAAGTTTGGCTTGAAGCGCATTTCAATGATATTGATGTATGTTTGGGATTATGATTCTAGGAAAAGCTTTGTATGGTGATTCTGGAGCTGGGAGCGCGATCGGAAGTTAATTCGGATGTCTGTAGGTTATTTTGAAGTCGTTTGGCTAAAGATAGAAATTTGAAGGTTTTTGAGAAATCTGACCTGAAGTGAAAATTTTGATATCGGGATCGGAATGCGATTCCGAAAGTTGGAGCAGGTCCTTAATGTCGAATATGACTTATGTGCAAAATTTGGGGTTAATCGGACGTGATTTGATAGGTTTCAGCATCGGAGGTGAAAGTTTGAAATTTCAAAGTTCATAAAGTTGAATTTTAGTGTGATTCATGATTTCGGCATTGTTTGATGTGATTTGAAGCCTCGCGCAAGTCCGTGTGATGTCATGGGACTGAGTCGTGTGATTGGACGGGGTCCCGAGGGCCTCGGGTGTGCTTCGGGGTGGTTCCGGGTTATTTCCAAGTGTTTGGTTGCTGCTGTTTTTCTGGTGTTTTACAGGTTCAGTGCGATCGCGGAGAAAAATTTGAGGGCTGGAATTTTTGGCTTGTGCGATCGCACAAGAAGGAGTGCAACCGCACAGAAGAAAATGAGGCTGCAAGTTTTGGCCTGTGCGAACGCATGGTTGAAGTTGCGATCGCGGAGAAGGATTTGGAGGGAGCTGGAAAAAGGCATGTGCGATCACAGGCATGCTTGTGCGATCGCGGAGAAGAAAATTTGGGCATCAAACTTGGCATTTGCGATCGCGGCTAATTGTGTGCGATCGCACAAAAGGTTTTCCTGGGCAGTGTTCAATTTAAAACGGATTTTTGCCATTTCTCTCATATATTTCTCATGGTTGGGGCTATTTTGGAGGATTTCAAAGGGTGATTTTCATCAAGCATCAAGAGGTAAGTGATTCCTTCTCATTTCCAAGTTAATTCAAGGTTTCTACATGGGATTAGACGTGATATTTGTATAAATTTAGGATTTTTGAAGAAAACCTAGAAAATTTGGTAATTTGGATTTTAGCCACGAATTGAGCATGAATATTTGAGTAAATTGTATATTTGAACTAGTAAGGCTATGGGTAGAGTTTATCTTCGAGAAATTTCGGAATCCGGGCACGCGGGCCCGAGGGCATTTTGGTCAATTCATTGAGCGGAGTTGGGAAATTATATAATTTGAATTTGTTACGAGTATTAGAGTGAATTTCATTTCTTTGCCCGTTATTTGGTAGTTTTGGGGCGTTGAGCATCCATTGGAGTCGTCAGAAGGGCTTGGAAGCCTGTTATGGAATTTCGGAGCGAGGTAAGTCTCATTTTTTAACTTTGTGAGGGGGAAATTGTCCCCATAGGTGAATTAAATGAATATATGCTATTGTTTGCGGGGGCTAAATACGCACGAGGTGACGGGAGTCCGTGCGTAGCTACTGTTATGCCATGTCTGGGTAGTCTAGGACCCACATCATGACTTGCGTTCTTTATAGAAATAAATTATATGCTTTATGAATTGATGCTATATGAAATTTTGGTTTTCCCTGAGATCACAGAAATTTGGTAATTTAAAGGAATTGTTCGTTGAAAGTAATTTAAGAAAATGTTGTATGGCATGTGACCGCTTCGCAATTTACATTCCGCGAGCGGAGTGTTATTTCCCCCACTCTTATGGGAGAGGGCTGTACGCCACGACGAGATTGAAATATGCACTTATGGTTCGGTCCGTTCGACCCTCAGCAGTGCACGGTTTACTTTTATTGTTGGTTCGGGCCGAACGACCCTCGGCATTTCCTACGCAGATATATATACATATGATATACCACTTGTGACTTGAATTGTTAAATTGTCTTAAGGGCGTAAATTGTTAAATGATTTCATGGATAATGACTTGACAGATATTTTGGGGGAAATGAAGTAGCAATTATTTATTTACTTCCAGTGTTTATTGAATTGCAGTTACTTTAAAAGTTTACTGATTCTATTACCCTTGTGTGCCTTTTGTTGTTGTCATATATTGTTAAATTACATTGTTGGACCCTAGTGAGTGTCAAGTCGACCGCTCGCACTACCTCTCTGGGGTTAGGCGGGATACTTACTGAGTACACGTTATTTTCGTACTCATGCTACACTTGTTGTGCATTTTGTTGCACAGGTACTTTCATAGCAATGAGGTTGGTTTGGAGACTTAGGCGAGCTGCATCATCCGTAGGCGATCCGCAGCCGGCAGAGTCTTCCTCTATGTATCGTAATTATCTTATTCTAAAGTCCTTGTCCAACTTGTATTTCGGACAAGCTTTGTAGTATTTTGGGATGTATTTTATTAAAGTGGAAAATAGATTGTTGTTTTTACTTAAATGGATTTCATCTAGTTATTGAGACAGGAATTTATTTTAAACTAATTAATGATTGGCATGCCTAATAGTGGTGTCCGGCGCCATCACGACCTTATGGATTTTGGGTCGTGACATCAAATTATATAATACAATGGTTAAGTAATAATCCCTCCGGTTCAAAATAAGTAATGTTTTGGTTGTTTTCGCACATATTAATAAATTCACCTTTTAACATTAATTAGCAATGAAAGTGACCATATTGACCTTTTCTATCTCTTCACATAAACACTCCTAACACATACTCTAACATTATTTACTCCAAGGGCAATATAGGAAAAATGTAATTTATTCTTTCTTGAAATCTGAAAAAACCACCTATGTTTCTGTCATCTCATGTGTTTCATTGTTGTTATATAATCAGTCCTGTCATATTATATCATGTCTCAGTCTCGGAAATTTTTGATTTTACACATTTATCATTGATTCGGGCTAGTTCATGCATTTGTGAGCCCATGTGAGCGAGAATGGAGAGTGATGACTGAGTGAGGCCGAGATCTTGATTGATGACTGAGTGAGGCCGAGAGCCTGATATTGAGAGACAGATATGGGATCAGGATGCACACCACCGCATATTATATTGACTATGTCCGGATATGGCTTATTATTGTGCTTGGGCTGTAGGAGCCACTCCGAAGTCTGTAACACACCCCCAGTGAGCGCAGTGATGATATTGAGGGATGGATCTTCCCTGGAAATGGATCTTGTCTGTGTGTTTGTATTCCGGAGATGGATCTTCTCCGTGTGGCTGGATTGGCCTTCCTCAGTACTGAGTGACTACGGTCACCTGTGTATATATATATTCCGGGATGGATCTTCCTTGGGCCCTGAGAGCCATATACAGTACTAAGTGGACTTATATGTGAGAGTTGTGAGCACTATGTGCATTTCTGTACAGTTGATACATTGGCATGTAGAGTAAATTGAGTTATACATGGGTTGTTGTTCATATCTGACTTATCCTATTTTCATTACCTGTTAGAACTGTGAACATGCCTAAATTCTGTACTCTGTTTTTGTTACATTTACTGAGGTTTAGTCTGTCACTACCTCTCAGCCCATAGTTTGGGTTCGTTATTTCTTAGTTGGTGTACTCACGTTACCCCCTGCACCTTGTGTGCAGACCCAAGTACATTGGGACCCGGTAACGGTTGCTGATTTACTGATAGTGTTCATTTGGAGTCTTCGAGGTAGTAGTTGATGATCGCGGCCTCGTTTTCTCTTTCCTTATCTTCTTGTCGTATTTTATTATTTCAAACAGTATTATGTCAGTTTTGTATTTCGATATTGTAGTAGAAATAGCTCATGACTCGGTGACACTAGTTTTGGGATTTGTTTTATTTGTGTCTTAATAATTCTAAACTTCAAAATGTTTTATAAATGAGACGTTTGCTACAAATATAGTGATCTTTCTGAAAGAAACCTTAAATCAAATGAAATGTGTGGCTTGCCGGATTTCACGATAGGGGCCATCACGACTGGGTATTTTGGGGTCGTGACATTTACATAGATATAAACACCGATTGTGGACATATGTCTTTTCCTACGAATATCAAAACGAGTTCACATGTTTGGACAAGATAATTAGGATGAACATTGGTGAATCCAGGATTTTAAGGTCGTGAGTGCTCACTCTCTTAAGTGAAAAGTTGTTACCCATCGCATAGTATAAATTCACAACTATTTAACTACGATAGTAAAAACTTTAACAGAAAAACTACGGTTAATATTATCATTAGCAAAAAAAGGACTTCTATTCACTAGCCACAATGAACTACTAATAATGTTACTTTATAGAAAAGGATATCTAGTCACAAGTCACAACTGTGCTCGATGACTTTTCATATGTTGAAAACGATCAATAATAGCATCATTGCTTACAGTTGCAAGTATCTTATGCTTTACATAGAAAAGTAAACAACCATTTAAAAATTTATCACCAATGTCGTTACAAAACTCATTTTTTATGTAGTTCATGGATGAGAAAGCTCGTTCCACAGAAGCAGTAGCAACAGGAAGAATAAGAGTCAACTTGATAAGAAAATAAACAAGTGGCCAAGTTTGATACAAATCTTACTTAACCAACACCTAAACAAGGTCACTAATTCCCTTCATGTTGATGAACCTCTTGTCAGAACCACATACATAAACTATAAAACTATCAAGCTGGCAACTAAGATCCCGAAACTTGTTACTATCAAACTCCTTTGGATTATGTTCAGCCAACCTCATTATCCTGTTCTTATCAAAATTACCAAATAAATTAGCTAGATTTAAACAAACCATAGCGAGAAGTAAGTCAATACTCACAATATCAAAATGACCATTAAGCTCTTGAAGATGCAAATCAATGACAACATAAAATATGTCAACACGCAAATGATGAGAGTATGTAACATCAAGAGCTCTACGCT
Source organism: Nicotiana undulata (assembly GCA_005239495.1). NCBI lineage: Eukaryota > Viridiplantae > Streptophyta > Magnoliopsida > Solanales > Solanaceae > Nicotiana > Nicotiana undulata. Next base: position 29,959 of record ML291754.1, read on the forward strand.
TTGACTTTCCGAAAAAGTAGCGAGCATCCATCTTCGGTATTATTATTTCATGTTTATCACAAAAGGAAGAGACATCATCCATTAATAATTCAAATTCACTATCCCTCATCTCTTGCAATCTTTGATTTGTAAGAGCGAGAAGTCCCATAGCATTGACAATACCTTGATCCATTCTTTGTAATGAGGAGTTCAATTCATTTGTCATCGTTAGAACTTTCAACATCAAGTGCAACATAAAGCGAAATCAAACTCCTTAATCTTATTCACAAGACTTTCAGCAACAATTCTATCGGCATAATTTGGACACTCACGTGCAGTAAATTCAAGCACATTAATAATGGATGAAATTAGGACAACAAAGTTATCTAATGTTCTATAATATGAACCCCAATGAGTATCACCTGATAGTTGAAGTCCACACTCTTGATTTAATCCTCGCCTAGTATGTATTTCCCCTGATATAAGCAATTCCTCTAATTGTTTATCATGATGTTGTCAAAGCAAATCCCTGGGCTTAAAAGATGCTCCGACAATATTTAGCATATTAGTAACTATACAAAAAATTCATCTACATCTTAATGCTTCTTTGCAAGAGTCACAAGTGTTAAATGCAATTGATGTGCAAAGCAGTGAATGCAATGTGCTGATGGAGTCTCATTTATAACTAAAGTCTTAAGACCTTTTAGCTCTCCTTACATGTTACTAGATCCATCGTAGCCTTGGCCACGTATTGTTTATGTACTTAATGAGTGACCCGTAAAAAAAGAGTCGATTGTCTTCTTCAATGATTGAGCAGATGTATCATTAACATGAACGATGCCAACAAATTGCTCAATTACTTTGCCTTCTTTGTTAACATATCTCATAACAAGTGTAATTTTCTCTTTGTGTGATATATCCTTTGATTCATCAACTAGTGTCCCGAAAAAATCTCCATCCAAATCTTCAATGATTGCTTTGATTGTCTCAAACAAGCATCAACAATATCTTTTTGAATTATTGGAGAACAAATCATTTCATTTTTTTGAGCATTTTCTAAAATAATGCTTCCAACATCCCAATCAATATCTCCATACCACTACAAAAGTTCAAGAAAGATACCTCTATTTGTTGAAGAACGACTATCGTCATGCTCACGAAATGGCAATCCTAGTCTCAAGAGAAACCTTGCCACATTGATTGAAGCATTCAAGCGACGTTTAGACTCACGTTTTTCATTCTCAGATTGTTTGTCAAAAGAACTGCGAATTGATTGTGATTGATTCGTTAAATCAATCATCCTGTTGAAACACTTATTGTGGATGTTATTTACCTCTCCAACATGTATTTTAAATCTTTCAATAGCCTTGTTCCAAGCTTTGAAACCATTTTTTTGTAAAAGCATCTCCCATATTTCCATGAGTTTCATGTTCATTTCTAAACAAATAGCAACATAAACAATATGCAGCATCTTTTTCTTTACTATATTCCAACCACTTAGAATGTTAGCCGCTTGAACTAACTAGGACAAAATTGACGCATTACCTTCCCAAACTTAGTTTTAGGAAAATCATATTTCAAGGGCTGGCAAGGTCCACTTTTAGTATAATGTCTTCTAACTTCACCACGTATATTAGGGCTACATTCTACAATGGATTTTCTATCTCCTGGGTCAGGTTCGACAGATTCCAAATCAAGATCTGAAACAAATGGATCCCTCTGAGTTTTCGGAGTTATGGATGGAGAAATAGATGGATGAGAACTTGAGCTAAAACTGGGTAGCCTTGTGACAAACTTATCCATCTCGATTCACAATCGATGAAAAACTTCTACAAAGTAAGATTCAATCCTAATTAATCTTACCAAAAAATTAATTCACACAATCCAATTAATCCTTGTTGTGAAACCCATGTCTCTCTATAAATAACACAAACAACAAGACAATAACAACATATTTAAGTCCATTCTTCTTTCCACTGAAAATTAAAAAAAAATACAACATAAAATTTTGGACGATAAAAACTTACAAACTATTTAAGCTAGCAATGAGCGTATGAGCACCAATTCATCAATTGCATAACCCATTGTTGCTAATAGAATCTACATTTGTCCCAAAATTTTAGTTTCGGTGTCAAGTAAATAACATAGGCAAGTAAATTTACTTTATAACAAGTACCAAAAATAATTGTTTATCACAAAAAATATTGTAGTCACTGAATCTTTTCAGCAAAGTAATACAAAAGATTCATTGAGTATATTTTAATTTTTACAAAGCATGTAAAGGATAGTATTAGCTAGTGCTCCCTAACCACAGTTAGTTAAGTTAACCACATTTAGAGTTAGTTGTACAGTTGTCAATTAGTTGTATTAGTTAGTGGAGCAACTATATATATACATGTATCAGTATAGTTTGTGAATAAATGAAACTGTGGAATTTTTCAATCGTTCCTTTCCTTCTGCTCTTCTTCTCATCTCAGATTCCACAATTCAAAGATTCAACATGGTATCACAGCCATCAATCGAGTGATTCTAGAGATTCTTCAAACAATCAAAGAAGAAATCTAGAGAATCGACTCTGTTTCTGAGATTTTGTTTTTGTTTACTTTGTTTTATGCGATTTTTGAACCTTAATTGAGTTTGTTTGTGCAAATTCCATGGCGATTGATGATGAATTGAGCAGCACGGATGCTGGAACAGGTGTGACCGGCTTCAGAGCAGTAATTCTCGATCATAATCATCCATTATATCTCCACCTGTTTGATGGACCATGATCGATGACGGTCGGCCTATTGCTAACTAGAATGTATAATTACACGATTTGGAGTCGAGCAATGAAAGTCGCATTGTTAGGAAAGAACAAATTGTGTTTAGTTGATGGATCTACCTCCAAAGCAGATTTTGGACAAGCGCTAGCCCATCAATGGGACCGCTGTAATGCAATTGTGACTTCATGGTTGATGAGCAATGTAAGTCAGCATTTGTTAACAGGGATTCTCTTTTCTGAAAGTGCACAAACAGTTTGGACACAACTTAAGGAACGTTTTGACAAGGTGAATGCATCTAGACTTTACTATTTGCACAAGGAAATTTTTACTTCTACTCAAGGAATTTCATCCATATCAGTTTATTTCACTAAATTGACTGATCTGTGGGCTGAATATGATTCAATTTTTCCACCACCATCTGCTAAATATTATGTTGAACAATTGCAATTTCAACGCCTATTACAATTTCTAATGGGACTAAATGATAGTTTTGAACAAGCTAAAAGCTAAATACTCATGACGCCCACAGTTCCAATCATTAATCAAGCTTATGCAATGGTCATTCAAGATGAAAGTCATAGGATGATGACTGGAAACAATTTTGGAATGCCTAATCATAATGAACCTACTGCTATGTTCACATCTCAAACTAGACCCAAATACAGGAGGAATCATGAGTTGGAGTGTGATTTCTGTAAGATGAAGGGACATACACTAGAGACGGTTGCTATAAACTCATGAAGTGTGACTATTTCCACAAAACAGAACACTTGAAAGAGAATTGTTATAAAATAGTTGGTTATCCCGCAGATTTTAAGTCCAAAAGGAAAGTGAACACTGTACAATTACAGAGCAGCATCACACAAGATATTGAGCACAGAACTACAGGGCAATCACAGATCTTTACTCAGGAGCAGTATGCACAAATTTTACAATTGTTGAATAATTCCTCTCTTGCGAAAATAAATAATCAGAATGTAGCGGCAATGGCAGGTAATCTTTTCTATTGCAATGTTAACATTCCTAAATAGATTGTCGACACAGGTGCTACAAACCATATGATAGGGGATAAAAACTTACTGGATAATGGGGTATCAGTAGGTAATGGAGGTCAGTTACAAATGCCTACATGAGACTCAACTAAGGTCACACATGTTGGGGATTGTCAGTTAAAAGGAGGTGACACTATCAAGATTGTTCTTTGTGTACCTTCATTTAAGTTTAATCTTTTGTCTGTGTCAAAGGTGACAAAAGATCTGAACTACTTTGCCTCTTTCTTTCCCACATTCTTTGTCTTTCAGGATATCTTATCTGGGAAGGTGAGGGTGATTGGTAGAGAAGAGGATGGTCTGTACACAATGCTTTCTGCAACTAAACAAGAGAAAGGGAAGACTTATCAAGCATTCACAGTAGTGGCAAATAAAGCTGGGGACATTTGGCATAAAAGGATGGGCCATGTGCCTATGCAGGTCATCAGAAGAATGCCTACTTTTAGTAGATGTGAAGTTTTACATAAGTGTGAAATTTGTCCTCTAGCAAGGCAAACTAGAGTACCTTTTCCAGTTAGCCATAGTAGAAGTATTAGTAGTTTTCAATTGATTCACATGGATGTATGGGGACCCGATAAGACAGCTACTCATCATGGAATGAAGTACTTTCTTACCTTGGTTGATGACTATACAAGATAGACTTGGGTATTTCTTATGAGACTTAAATCTGATGTGATTATTTTGCTCAAAAATTTCATTACTATGGTTCAGACTCAATTTGGAAAATAGTTAAAATGTTTCGTTCAAACAATGGTAGTGAGTTCTTTAACTCAACTTGTTGATATCTGTTTCAGTAGCATGGCATTTTGCATCAAGGTTCTTGTCTTACACCCCACAACAAAATGGGGTGGCTGAAAGACGACATAGACACATCTTGGAGACAACCCGAGCAATCAAATTTGAAGGCCATCTACATACCAAATTCTGGGAAAGGTGTATTGAGTCAGTTGTCTACATAATAAACATGATTCCTTCAATTGTTCTTGGTAATAAATCCCCTTCGAATTACTATACAAGAGGCATCCTTCTCTTGCTCACATGCGAGTCATTGGTTGTCTTTGCTTTTCCTCGACTCTGCTAAAGTGTGATAAATTTTAGCCACGAGCAATCAAGTGTGTTCTACTTGGATATGGTGTAAATCAAAAGGGATATACATTGATATACATTGAACACAATACAATGTTTGTCAGCAGAGATGTGATTTTTTGTGAAGGTGCCTTTCATTTCCATAATCCTGAGGTTGCTGATGAAAATTTGTCCTTCCATACTGCCAGTCCAACCAGTTTGGGGGATTCTTTTTTGCCTTGTTCTGCTCCCTCAAATGCATCTGCATCTATGGAGATTCCTCTGCATTGTCATGCCCCTTCTCCTGAGTCTGTGTCTTTGCCAGACATTACATATGTGCCTTTGTCACGACCCAAAATCTATAGGTTGTGATGGCGCCAAACACCACTGTTAGGCAAGCCAACCCCTTAATCAGTTGAAATACTTTCCTGTTTAACATTTTCGAAATCATTACCTTTCATTTCATTTCATAATCAAATACATAAAACTTCGTTAATTAAGTACGATAGGAAATCAACTCAGCTTGATAAAATGAAACCCAACACATCCCCAGAACCCGGTGACACAAGTACATGAGCAACTTCTAAGAATTTAATCAATTATACAATGTTTGTCCGAGGAAAAATATGGACAAAGACTTTAAAAATAAAGTGTAAATACATAGAAGGGAGACTCTGTCAGCTACGGAATGCCTCCGGATGAATGCAGCCCGTTAGTCTCCAAATCAATCACTGAGCTATGAAGGTACTTGTGCAACAAAAATGCACAGCAAGTGTAGTATGAGTACATAAACAAATATGTACCCAGTGAGTATCCAGTCTAATCTCGAAGAAGTAGTGACGAGAGGTCGACTTGACACTCACTAAGGTCCAACAGTATAATATAACAGGATATAATGAAAACGGTAGACATGTAAGACAGTGAGCAGCAAACACGTATAAGGCACAGGAATCCAAGTAAAAACTGAAAGAAAATCACAATTTCCACTTCCTTTTCCACCAAATATCTATCAAGTCAATATCCATGAAACACCAAATAGTCATGCACACACAGGAATAAGACAATCGGCCAGAGTCATAAGGATAATATCTATGCACTGCCAAGGATCGAACGGCCCGTCCCATAAGTGCATTCTTACCATAGTATAATCTCTCAGGTGCACTGCCGAGGATCGATCGGCCCATCCCAAAAGTGAACCTCTCAATCTGCCGTGGTGTACGGCCCGCTCCCATGAGAGTGGGGGAAATCACACTCCGCTCAGGGAATGTAAATTGCGAAGCGGTCACATGCACACATAATAATCTTAACATTTCCTTTCCAAAATCATTTTTCTTCAAAATTATCAAATTTCATAAATCTCAAGGGATCATACTATATACATCAGGAATTCATAACATATAATTAACTGCAAGGAAGAATATAAAGCATGTTGGGGGCCTAACTACCCGGACGTGACAATAATAGCCGCTATGTACGGACTCTCGTCACTTTGTACGTACGTAGCCCCCAAAACAATTACAGATAGCATACAATTCACCTATGGGGACAATTCCCTCTTACAAGGTTAGAAAGGAGACTCACCTCGCTCCGAAAATTCATAGCCGGCTTCCAAGCCTCACCGACGACTCCAATGGATGCACCACGCCCCCATACTATCCAAATAACGACAATTTAATGAAAATATACCCTATTGTTCATAACAAATTCAAATTACAAAATTCCCCAACCCGACTCAATGAAATGACCAAATGCCCTCGGGTCCACGTGCCCAGACTTCGAAATTTCTTGTAGATAATCTCTACCCATAGCTCGACTACTTCGATTACACAATTTACTCAAATTCATGCTCAATTCGTGGTTAAATTCTAATTTACCAAATTCTAGGTTTCCTTCAAAAATTCCCTAACTTTCTTTGATTTTTATGTTCAAATCCCTGCAATAATCTTGTATTTAACTTGGAAATAAGTAGAAACAACCTAACTTGTGATCCTTGGAAAAATTTCCTCCTTGAAGCTCCTCAAAATCGCCCATACCAAATGAAAATAGGAGGAGAAATGACATTATTCTCGTTTAAAAACATTCTGCCCAGGCCTCATTTCCGCACCTGCGCTCCCGCAGGTACGCCCAAACTTTTGAACCTGCGGCTCCCAAAGTCACACCTGCGGCTAAAGTCTCGCAGGTGCGGTCACACCAGATGACAACAACTTCAGCTCTTCTTCAACTCCACATTTGATTCGTTAACCACCCAAAATCCACCCGAGGCCCCCGGGACCCTGTCCAATTACACCAACCTGTCCCAAAACATTACACGGACTTGCTCGAGGCCTCAAATCACATCAAACTACATCGAAACGACGAATCGCCCTCCAATCCAAATCTTTAAGAACTTAGAATTTCAAATTTCTACATCAGACGTCGAAACCCATCAAATCATATCCGATTGACCCCAAACTTTGCACACAAGTCATATTCAACAATACGGACCTGCTCCAACTTCCAGAATCGTATTCCGACCCCGATATCAAAATTTCCACTTCCGGCCGGATTCTTCAAAAACCTTCAAAATTCTATATTTAGCCAAATGACTTCAAACTGACCTCCGGACATCCGAATTCACTTCCGATCGTGCTCCCAACTCCAGAATCACCATACGAAGCTATTCCCAGACTCGGAATCCCAAACGGACATCAATATCTCTGAAATGCACTTTTCAAGCCAAACTTAGGAAATTCCTTCAAAAATGCTGATTTCCACAACATACGCCGAAACGCTCCCGGGTTATCCAAAACCCGATCCGAACATACGCCCAAGTCCGACATCATCGTACGAACCTGCTGGAACCTTCGGATCCTGATTCCGAGGTCTTTTACTCCAATTCCCAATCTTAGTCGTTTCTCCCATCTTAAGGCTTCCGAAATGAGAATTTTCCTTTCAATTTAACTCCGAACTTCCCGAATTTCAATTCCGACCATACGTGCAAGTCATAATACCTGAAATGAATCTGTTCATGACTTTCAAACCTCTGAACAACACGCTAGAGCACAAAATGACCGGTCAGGTCGTTACATTCTCCGACACTTAAACAGACGTTCGTCCTCGAACGTGCCAAGAACTTCTCTTGAGTTATCTAAAATCACTGTCCAACACCTCATGCACCTGCCCGTGATGCCACAACCCAGTTGAACACATAAGCTTTGATAAAATCTGCAGATAACCTCCTTTGTCCATACTACAAATGTCGAACTCAATTCCAACACCGGAAATTCTCTGACAGGCCTGTTTCTAGTATATGAACATTGTATTAACTACCACACAAGGCACCGGAACAAAACTACGTACCTTTGCTGAATCGGCACCATACACTGCATAGTCCATCATCTAACCACAGTGACGCTCCCTGAACCTTAATAGCCATCATTCTACGAATCAGATTCTCTCAATGCACTTTATAAGATATAAACATACATCCTGCTAAAATGCTGACGATACCATCAAAACGAAGGAGATGTGTAGAGATTTCCTAACCAACTGCAGAGTTAGCCAAAACATTGAAATCCTTCCTCCTGACTTAGATCACCATCTCATTGCAGACCAACTAATGGTGATTGTCATGTAGTTTACTTCACATAATCTCATCGCACTTGACCCCTCGTCTCACCCAATATGAACCGTTCAGACAACAAATCCTCTCAGGCATGACCAACAGTCACACACGATGCCATAAAGCGCCAATAGTCCGCAAATCGAATATGACATATAAGAAATGACTTAGGAAAGGGATACTCAACTCACGCAACCAATATAAACTTTCCCCAAACTACAGGAAGTAAAACACAAGAAAAACAATTATAGGAGCCCTACTCAACATCGCACTGTTGCGGCATGCAACCCGATCCAAATCACATACCCGTGGCGGCGTGCCACCCGATCGCATCACAGAATTACATAAAGAGATAAACACAGAGCTGAATTGCTATTACAAATCACTGAATACTGGTCACAAGCACGCTAAGTGCATAATACCATTCTGGGGAGATTGATAGAACTATACGCTAGAAACTCAAGCACAACTGAGGTGTGATATATAAACTGAATCTCAAGAGCCACTTTGCTCACAAAACCTCATTACTACGCGGAATCTCACACATAAGGAATTACCAAGCCGTTTCACAACTCACACGGCACAATCATAATATACATGAATCAACGAAGACGAATCAACATCTGATATTCTGACACCCCTTCTTTGCGGAGCGCTATACTGAAATGAACACACCTGACTCGTATGAAGCCCACAATCTTGTTTTAAATCCAGTAACACACTTCATATCGATCCCGCTTGCACTAAACTAAGCTAATAGCTTCCCTGGGTCCATAATACCCCGATTCTTCTCATAATACACAAGGACAACCATCATAGCGGGGACAGACACTCCACAACCCTCAATCGACTGAACCGAACACCTTCCAGGCATAAATCCTATATTAAGCAATATTACATTCCTTTATAATTGGTCTAATCCTTTCAATCCCTCTGGTGACTACAAGTCACACTAATGAAATCTTCCCGCGGTCAAGCTCCCCCGACTTTCCACACAAGGTAACAAGTTTGCACACCCATACTACCGACCACACAAATGCTACAAAAAACATCAAGAACCCATGACCAAGACACAAGCCTCTTCCACCGAACATCGATATCAGGTGACACTGAAGATAACCCAGCTTATTCTAAACATTCAAATCCTTTGCTCTTTCTCCTCCGAGCTCATGACGTCCTTGTTAACACCGAACCGCAGTCTCGGTTCTTACTTCCAGTTCCACACCGACTACTGCTCCCAACATGCCGATATGGAGTATCATAGAAATTTCATCATAATTCTCGAACCACTAATAGAGTGAACACTTTATCATATAGAAAACCTTTACTTACCTCAATTCACGAGAATCATAACAACACACGAGCGAATTCTCACAATCACAATGCATGCCAATTCCTTAAGTAGTGGTCTGAACAACCATAACCCTTCTGGGATCCGCCTACACCTGACAGGACATAGCACTCGGATGCTCCCAACTGAAGTTTATTAAGACGGCCGACAAGACCCACACACATCTGCACATACCATCCACATACTCAATCACACCGAAGGAACTAATCACTTCCGAACATATGCCATTTCAACCATGGATAGCCAAATCCATATTCCTTTTAATCATCTTCAATTGCCTCGGAGACAATAGGGGCTCCCTTCAACCCATTGCAACTCAACCCTCACTCTTCCCGCGTGACCCTGATTCACGAGATCGTGCTGCCTAAATCTCGCAGCCCGTCTCATACCCTTTCAAATGCCCATTTCCACAATCCGGAGTCTATTTCTCTCATTCCTTCAATACTATCATGCAGGCTAAAAATAACATAAACACTCCAACCCTCTTTCCCTTTCTCAGAAATTACGCTGCAAAAGCCTGATTCCTAATCATACTGCTGCTTGAAACCCTTAAACACTGCATTCTCTAACCTTCGAATTTACTAGGACCACTGCTGAGAGTCACCCACTCTGACCGGCCCCGAATACGATCAACCCCAAGGCTCTTCTAGCACCTGAACACCTTCTCAGTGAAGTACGTGACTGAGTCACTGCCCTTACAATTTGCCAATATGCCAACAAATTCGCAACCCTATGAGAACACGATCCTACAATCCAACTGCAGGATGGGGACTCCCTCACTTAGCCCGAAGCTACTCTTGCACCACTGAAGACCCTGCTAAAATCCTTTCTCCTTTGCTAACATGCTCTCACACAATCAACCCATCCATCCTTTCCGGATTCTCCTTTTGGCACTCCCTAAACACCCAAATTCTCTAGCACCATTCACACACTCTGCCTCCTACCGAATAGCCACTATGATCCCTTACAGAAACTAGCCAACCACACAACCACTAACCTATTCCCAGAAAATAACCCACCTGTGGAAATCACCAACTGACACCGCCTAACAACGTTGCGCTGCACACCCTTTACGACATCAATATCCCATCCTAAGCCTGCTCTCATTCACCAACCTTGCATGTCCTTCCGCCCCTCCTGGACATCTACTAACTACACTACCACATCTTCCGATCCACTATAACTCTCAAATAACTCCGACTTTCCTTCAAGATAGGCAGCCGTCCTACCACTGACCGCATGTGCTACGCTGCCACTCTTCCATTTGTTAAACTTTTGCCTTTAATTACTACCTGACTTCCTTTTCTTATGCCTGGCCCTTTAGAAATTGAGCCGCCACTTGACACTTCTCACATGACTTCCTTCATCGAATGCTGCCCAATGGTTGCCTCAATTCAATATCATTCTCTGCAGCTCCTAAATCGGTAGATCACCACGACTTCTAACTCTTCGAAGATCATCCTTCTCGAGCTGCTTCTTTTAGAAAAATTCGTTCAACACTTGAACCGTCGCACACCATGGTCTCTGACATGCGCTTCTTCAATACTATTTCACAGCATTCTGACTCAATGCAACCGAAGAGCTATGATGCCGGCGAACATAACACACTCCATTCGATCAACGATGACGATATCTCATCACATGTGAATATTCCACCTCACTTGAAAACACCAAGTATTACTACTTTATCAATCAAAAACCTGACTATTTATAATCCAAATGTCTTTCCTCTGCCGGAACTAAAATACTGAATCTCGAGATCACGCCTTGGGAAGACCTCCCTTCAAGCCATTCATCACCTCAATATACGGGTAAGCATCATGTCATCACCCACATCGCACGATAACCAATTGTAAGCATCATAACCACCTGAGCATAGCCTCCATGCACTTAATGAACACAGCTACCGAGCTGAGACAACATATCATTCTTCATGCAGACAACAACAACTATGCACGGAAGACTTCACGCACCATATCTGTAGCACCATAACAACTCCTCAAATTCCCGATTCATAACAAGCGCTTCGCGATGCGTAAGATTGAATAGGAAGGAAACACAGGCATAAGCCTTAAGGGAACCAAAACGCATGATGAGGAATCAAGAAGGAAAGTACTCTTATCAGCCTTGTAGCCTCTCGAAGATAAGTACAGATGTCTCTGTACCGATCCGCAAGACTCTACTAGACTCGCTCATGACTCGTGAAACCTAGAGCTCTGATACCACGTTGTCACGACCCAAAATTTATGGGTTGTGATAGCGCCGGACGCCACTGTCAGGAAAGCCAACACGTTAATCAGTTGAAATACTTTTTTGTTCAACATTTCTTAAATCATTACCTTTCATTTCATTTCATAATCAAATACATAAAACTTCGTTAATTAAGTACGATAGGAAATCAACTCAGCTTCATAAAATGAAACCCAACACATCCCTAGAACCCGGTGACACAAGTACATGAGAAACTTCTAAGAAATTAATCAATTATACAACGCTTGTCCGAGGAACAAATTGGACAAAGACTTTAAAAAAAAGTGTAAATACATAGAAGGGAGACTCTGTCAGCTGAGGAATGCCTCCGGATGAATGCCGCCCGTAAGTCTCCAAATCAATCACCGAGCTATGAAGGTACCTGTGCAACAAAAATTCACAGTAAATGTAGTATGAGTACATAAACAAATATGTACCCAGTGAGTATCCAGTCTAATCTCGAAGAAGTAGTGACGAGAGGTCGACTTGACACTCACTAAGGTCCAACAGTATAATATAACAGGATATAATGAAAACGGTAGACATGTAAGACAGTGAGCAGCAAACACGTATAAGGCACAGGAATTCAAGTAAAAGATGAAAGTAAATCACAATTTCCACTTCCTTTTCCCCCAAATATCCGTCAAGTCGATATCCATGAAACATTACCAAATAGTCATGCGCACACAGGAATAAGACAATCGGCCGGAGTCATAAGGATAATATCTATGCATTGCCGAGGATCGAACGGCCCGTACCATAAGTGCATTCTTACAATAGTATAATCTCTCAGGTGCACTGCCGAGGATCGAACGGCCCATCACAAAAGTGCACCTTTCAATCCGCCGTGGCGTACGACCCGCTCCCATGAGAGTGGGGGAAATCACACTCCTCTCGTGGAATGTAAATTGTGAAGCGGTCACATGCACACATAATAATCTTAAACTTTCCTTTCCAAAATCATTTTTCTTCCAAGTTTATCAAATTTCATAAATCTCAAGGGATCATACTATATACATCAGGAATTCATAACATATAATTAACTCCAACGAAGAATATAAAGCATGTTGTGGGCCTAACTACCCGGACGTGAAAATAATAGCCGCTACGTACGGACTCTCGTCACTTTGTACGTACGTAGCTTCCAAAACAATTACACATAGCATACATGTCACCTATGGGGACAATTCCCTCTTACAAGGTTAGAAAGGAGACTCACCTCACTCCAAAAATTCATAGCCGGCTTCCAAGCCTCACCGACGACTCCAATGGATGCACCACGCCCCCAAACTATCCAAATAACGACAATTTAATGAAAATATACCCTATTGTTCATAACAAATTCAAATTACAAAATCCCCCAACCCGACTCAATGAAATGACCAAATGCCCTCGGGTCCACGTGCCCAGACTTCAAAATTTCTTGAAGATAATCTCTACCCATAGCTCGACTACTTCGATTACACAATTTACTCAAATATTCATGCTCAATTCGTGGTTAAATTCCAATTTACCAAATTCTAGGTTTCCTTCAAAAATTCCCAAACTTTCTTCGATTTTCATGTTCAAATACCTGCAATAACCTTGTATTTAACTTGGAAATAAGTAGAAACAACTTACCTTGTGATCCTTGGCGAAATTCCCTCCTTGAAGCTCCTCAAAATCGCCCATACCAAATGAAAATAGGAGGAGAAATGACATGATTCTCGTTTAAAAACATTCTGCCCAGGCCCCGTTTCCGCACCTGCGCTCCCGCAGGTGCGCCCAAACTCTCGCACATGCGGCCTTCTGAGATCCAGCCTGAAACTCGCACCTGCAGCTCCCAAAGTCGCACCTACGACTCCGCACTTGCGGCCAAAGCCTCGCAGGTGCGGTCACACCAGATGACAACAACTTCAGCTCTTCTTCAACTCCACATTTGATTCGTTAACCACCCAGAATCCACCCGAGGCCCCCGGGACCCCGTTCAATTACACCAACATGTCCCCAAACATGAAACAAACTTGCTCGAGGACTCAAATCACATCAAACGACATCGAAATGACGAATCGCTCTCCAATAAAAATCTTTAAGAACTTAGAATTTCAAACTTTTACATCCGACGTCAAAACCCATCAAATCATATTCGATTGACCCCAAATTTTGCACACAAGTCATATTCGACATTACGGACCTGCTCCAACTTCCAGAATCGCATTCCGCCTCCGATATCAAAATTTCCACTTCCGGTCGGATTCTTCAAAAACCTTCAAATTTCTATCTTTAGCCAAATGACTTCAAACTGACCTCCGAACATCCGGATTCACTTCCAATCGCGCTCCCAACTCCATAATCACCATACGAAGCTATTCCAAGACTCAAAATCCCAAACGGACATGAATATCTCTGAAATGCGCTTCAAGCCAAACTTAGGAAATTCCTTCAAAAATGTTGATTTCCACAATAGACGCTGAAACGCTCCCGGGTTATCCAAAACCCGATCCGAACATACGCCCAAGTCCAAAATTATCGTACGAACCTGATGGAACCTTTGGATCCTGATTCTGGGGTCTTTTACTCCAATTCCCAGTCTTAGTCGATTCTCCCAACTTAAGGCTTCCGAAATGAGAAGTTTCCTTTCAATTTAACTCCGAACTTCTCGAATTTCAATTCCGACCATACGCGCAAGTCATAATACCTGAAATGAAGTTGTTCATGACTTTCAAACCGCTGAACGACGCGCTATAGCTCAAAACGACTGGTCAGGTCGTTACAACCTTCTTCAGAGGAAGTTTTACCTGTTCATGACTCCACTGATCCCATTGCACCACCAGCTATTGTCAGGAAATCCACTCGAGTATCTAAGCCTCCCATATGTCCTAGTGACTATGTAAGACCAGACAAAAAAGGGCAGTCCACAACTACCTATATCCTTTGTCTGATGTTATTGGGTATGATCACCTATCCAATAAATACCAGAGTTATCTCTCTCAATTTTCCAATGATATTGAACCATCCACATTTCATGAGGCAGCAAAATACAAACGTTGGATTGAGGCTATGCAGACTGAAATCAAAGCATTAGAAGACAATAATACTTGGGAGTTGGTTACTTTGCCACCAGGGAAGAAACCTATCGGATGCAAATGGGTCTATAAGATCAAGCATAAGGCTTTTGGAGAAGTGGAGAGGTTCAAGGCAAGACTTGTCGCTAAAGGTTTCAATTAGAAAGAAGGACTGGATTACAAGGAGACCTTCTCTCCTGTAGTTAAAATGGTGACTGTTCGAAGTGTTCTATCCTTAGATGCCTCTAGACACTGGATCATTCCTCAAATGGAAGTGTACAACACTTTCTTACAAGGTGACCTCACTGAGGAGGTCTATATGAGTCTGCCACAAGATTTCAATAAACCTGGAGATACATCATTGGTATGCCGATTACATAAATCACTCTATGGTCTTAAACAAGCTTCCTGCCAATGGAATCTTAAATTGACTTCCGCTCTCATTGCCTCTGGTTTTCATCAAAGTCATCTGGACTATTCTTTATTCACCAAACGATTGCATGGTCACATTGTGGTCGTTCTAGTGTATGTTGATGACTTGCTCATCACTGGTGATGACATGTCCTTGATCCAGGCTACTAAGGATACTTTGTGGCAGAATTTCAAAATCAAAGACTTAGGGGAGCTCAAGTATTTCTTGGGTATTGAGTTTGCTCGGAGTGCTGAAGGAATTTTGGTGCATCAGAGGAAGTATTCACTTGAGCTCATTGCTGCCTTGGGTTTGTCTGGTGCTAAACCTATAGCTTCTACTATGGAACCAAATATGAAATTGACCAGCTGTGAATTTGATAGTCATATTGGTCTTGTTGATAATCCACTTCTTGATGATCCTGGACCTTGTCAAAGGCTTCTTGGCAGGCTGCTTTATCTTGCTGTTACTAGGCCAGACATTTTGTTTGTCATCCAATGTCTTAGCCAGTTTACGCACAAACCAAAAGTGTCCCACATGGATGTTGCTCTACGTGTTCTCCGGTACATTAAACATTGTCCTGGGTTGGGCATTCTGCTTAAGTCTCACTGTTCTGAGGCTTTGTCAGCCTTCTGTGATGCAGATTGGGCTGCCTGTCCCAATTCTCGAAAGTCTGTCATAGGCTACATTGTTAGGTTTGGTGATTCCATTGTCTCTTGGAAATCCAAGAAGCAATTTACTATCTCTCGAAGCTCCGATGAGGCTGAGTATCGCAGCTTAGCCTCTACTGTGGCTGAAGTGATGTGGCTCGTTGGCTTATTCAAAGAGTTAGGTGTTTCTCACCATTAATCTGTGCCTGTCTATTGTGATAGCAAATCTGCTATTCCAATTGCTGCCAACCCTGTGTTTTATGAGCACACCAAACACATAGATATTGATTTCCACTTTATCCGCGAGAAGATTCAACAAGGTCTTATTTCCACTTTCTATTTGGCTTCCACTGATCAACAGGCAGATTTACTTACCAAGGGGCTTGGCCGAGCTCAGCATGATTACCTTGTCTCCAAGCTAAGAATGAAGAACATCTTCATACCTCCTAGCTTGAGAGGGGGGGGGGGGGGGGTAAAGGATAGTATTAGCTAGTGCTCCCTAACCACAGTTAGTTAAGTTAACCACATTTAGAGTTAGTTGTACATCTGTCAATTAATTGTATCAGTTAGTGGAGCAACTGTATATATACTTGTATCAGTATAGTTTGTGAATAAATGAAACAGTGGAATTTTCAATCGTTCCTTCCCTTCTGCTCTTCTTCTCATCTCAGATTCCACAATTCACAGATTCAACAACAAGCAATAAGCATGAGAAGACCCCAATTCATGTTTCCTCTAGCTTGAATAAAAAAAATTTAAATACCAAATCTTATTATCTTTTCCTTTATGTTCTGATTTTGAAATGACTGGGGAGAACTAGTGCGCTGCGTTTTCTTTCCAAGGAGAAGCCGAGAAGAAGGGTTTTTGGCTTTTTAAGAAGCTACTTTTAACTTTTAAGACTATTAGTTTTATTAGGAATAGGAAAAATAAAAAAAAAGGAAAGGCCCTCAAAAAGTCAACAAGGAAAAGAATAGAAAAGGTAAAAGAAATAGTTGGAGAGCAGCCAACGATTCTTTATTTCTGGCTATATAAATAAAATTGCTTCACACAAGATTCAATTCCTGGCCAATACATATTTTGCACTCTAATCTCACCTCTTAACTAAAGCACCCAGAAGACTTTTTGGTTAATGGGTGCTTGCTAATTCCAAATATCCGTTTTCCCTATATTTTCTATATAATTATACAGTGTTCGCCTCAGGGTTAATAGGATCAACATACATGGAGACTTCAATCCTAGATTTCAATTCATATATATATATATATATATATATAGTTGACAAGTCGGGATCATCCTTGATCTTTAGACATAGTCAAATGATTTGTCTCTGCAAGCTATGTAGCTAGTAAGTCAAATGATTGATCTACAAGCTAAGCAAAAATAAATACACAGCTCAACAAAAGATATGTTCAACTTGTCAGCTCAATAAGTTTGGATCTCAGCTGTTGTGCTTCAAGAAGTCTGTCCACATTTGCCTGCAAGAAGCAAATAAAGACATGATACATAAATCTTGAAGTCAAATCACACAATAATGGCAATTATTTTAGAAATGAATTTTACCCTTGCTATGAAAATGCTCAAGATCTCCCCTCCAAAAGTGGTAAAATTCGTATTTACTACTTCAAGTCCTAAGGAATTCATAGCCTCCATCAATTGAGTAAATCCTCTGGGTTTATGTGATCCAGAGACCTTCAACAAGAACTCTCTAGCACCAATTTGGTTCACTTCCACTTGTCCCTTCATCAAAAAAGAAAGATATCATTACTGTATAGCAATATAAGGAAACATATGGCTTCAATCTAGTAATAAGAGAATTAAGAAATGTAGCAACTTCAAACACCTCCATTCTTGTCGTTTTAGTTGTATTAAGTGAAATTTGTGTTTTCTCATTAGCTTGTCCAGTAACTTTGGACATTTCACTCATGTCTGATAGAACCAGTTCAGAACTTTGATTGTTGGAAACTTGTGCTGCTACTTCATTGAGTTCAGCTTGATATAACTTCACATTTTCTTGCAATTCATTTATATAGTCGATTGCATCTCCAAGTATTGCAACTTTGTCCATCTGAAGAAACACCAAAAAGGATGGTATCAAATTTTGAACTACATACTTAAATATCAAATAAGTAACTTAATTAGCAACCTTTGAGATGTTGGGAACTAGAGCTCGAAGAGCAAAAAGACCATCTTTAATTCTGTTCCTTCGTTTTCTCTCCGTGACAAGATTCTTCGACTGATAAGGTCCTCTCTGTCTTTTCTTACCCATTGTGTAGACATCTCCTGCAATTATATAATTTTCTTGGTTCCAAGGAAAAACATTACCTTCCATTCTTGACAAGTTCCCACTGCACTGAGATTGGCTTAAAGGTATGTTTCGCGATAGATGGTCAGAAGTTGAATGACACAAGGTAAGTTCATTTGAAGGAATGGAACCAGTGGGTGATCCTTGAATGCTAGGATTAGCACTAGATTCAGATACTTGAGAAATAAAACTTGTATAATGAAGGGGAGGAGCACAAAAGCTCAATTTCTCAAAGGGAAAGGAATCAAGAGCTTCATCTTCTTTCTTTGCTGTTTTGAACCGATTGATAATGAAATCAATCGTCTTTTGATCTTTATGTATCTGTTCAAAAGCAAATAAAATTAGTTGAGGTAGGCTATATATTATCAGTTCCGTTCTAATACTACTCTTATCAGAAGAAGTACATTACCAGCTTTGAATTGTAGAGCTCAACCAGTCCACCAGCAACTGGGATCAACACTAAGGTACCCTTTAATTCCTGCCAAGGGTACTAACAAGTCGACGAATTCAATTTAAATAAGTAATCTCGAGAGTTCAGTAAAGACTTTAAGAATTTGAATTGGATACCTCAGTATGATTAATCCATTTTGGTTCATTTGATGTTACTACCTCTCCCTGAATCCTGTTTTTACATAATTTAAAGTTAGTTTGTGAACGTTCATGCCTTTTATAGTATGAAATGGAAGTACAAATATAGAGAACAAAAACATACCCAGAATAAAGAGAAATAGAAAGAGGAAAACAAGCCAAAGCTTCACAAGCCTTTGTTCTAATAGGATGCTGAATTTGGCTATCTCTACACGGAGTAGTGAATTTCAGCTGTCCTCCATTGACATCAACTCCTTTAGCTCCAGAACAGCAACATCCTATCCATTCAATAAACCTAAACACACACAAAGACAATTACTCATACACATTGCACTCATTAGAACAAAGAAAATTCTTTATTTTACATTAACTTTTACCTACAAGGGTCATCACCCAACTTCCAAACAACACAATATTCCCAACTGTTGGAATCAACAAGTGGCCTTAACCATTCCAATGCTCTTTCCATGGCTCAACTATAACTTGATAATTTTTCTTCTTGCAATTTCAATACTAAAATTGGCTTATAATGTCTGCCTTTATTTAGCCAAACGACACCTCTAACCAATTTGGGGTATTCAATAATCAGCACAAAATCTTTGTCAGTGGGGCCTCTGTAACCTACAGAATAGTACGCTGGGGCTAAATGTTGACTCAAGACTACACACAAGACAAACGGACTTGCCATGCCATGGCTCTACGGCCTTTACATATTTTTAGACTTTGATATTTATAAGTTAATTACATATAAATTTTTGTCATAAGTGCTAATGCACAATATGATGATAATTAAATTTAAATAGTTATTCGGGTTCTTCTGAATTAAGTAATTTAGTGGGCATTTGGACATAAGAATTGTAGAATTCCCAAAAAAAAGTGGATTATTTTTTTGTGTTTGGACATGAATATTATTTTGGGTTGTTTTTTAAGTTTTGTGAGTGATTTGGTGAAAATTTTGAAAAATAAGTTTTTGGAGTTTTTCAAAAAATTTAAAATTCATCTTCTATAATTAAATTATTTTGTGATAAGTACTAATGCACAATCTAATAATTAAAGTTAAATTATCCTTTTGTTTCGTCTATATTAAGTAATTTCATTTTATGAACATAAAATCTTAGTATACCAAATGGCATGTGTAATATGTTAGGGTTAATTTTACCTTGAATATATAATTTACGTATTTTACCTATTATAACACTAAAGTCATGAAACTATCTTCCAAATTAAATTAATTGAACGTCGTGTGAATTGCTTAGAAAATAAAAATAACTTTAAGTCAAATTTTCAGCTACAAATTATGACATGTCATGCATTCAATAGATCACTGTTTTTTTGCCACTACGTAAATTCCACTTTAAGAAATTTAAAATAATTGCACCATGTAAAAGTTTTGACTATCCAAGTATCCACATTTTCGACAACGGACAATCAGAAAACATCTAGATGAAACAACAAAAATAAAATAAAAAAAATTGCAGTATAGAAGTTATTCAGTAATGATTAGTTTTTTTTTTCCTAAGAATTTGTATCTTAAGATTTTATATTTATATAAATCCAAGTGAATTAACTCAGATGAATTCAAGTAATTACCTTAACTTTATTTTTCATAATAATCGATAATTAGGAGGAAGGCAAGAGAAACAATCTTGGTGCTAAAAAAGAGAAAAACATTTGAGGGAATAAGAATAAGAAAGTACGTTGTTGTTGGGTGTGTTTGTTTTTGTACTTTGTGCTAAGTTCGTAAAAGATGCTATATTTCTGCTAGTTTTCTTCTTTATCTGAAGATGGTACAATTTTTACCTTGTCTTTCTTTCCTGTTTTTATTCTATTTGTTTTTTCTGTTTTCTTACTTTCCCCTTCTTGCAAAGAATCAAATCAGATTGTGGGACGATGTGAAATATTGCCAATTCAATGCGAATAATATCCACATTGGAAAAAACAAAAGGCCATTAGTTTTTTTTATTTATTAATGTTTAAAATAGGGTGAATGGGAAATGGAGGGGAAAATGAAATATTTGAGTAATATTTGAGTTTCCCTCCTTAATTGTTCCACATAGGAAGAGGAAAAGGTTTTTGATGGGTATATAAGCAATTGCTCTTCTTCTAGCTAATAAAGAGTTGAGAAGAAAGCAAGCCTCGCGCCGTCGTCGTTTGGATTTGGTCAAATGATCGATCAAGAGATTAATTTTTGGACCAAATTTATGTAACGACCCGACCGGTCGTTTTGAGATCCAACGCGTCGTTCAGCAGTTGGGAGTCACGAACAGCTTCATTTCAGGTATATTGACTTGTGCATATGGTCGGAATTGAAATTCAGGAAGATTGGAGTTGAATTTAAAGGAAAATTCTCATTACAGAAGTCTTAAGTTGAAGAAATCGAGTAAGACTGGGATTTTGAGTAAACGACCTCAGAATCAGGATCCGAGAGTTCCAGCAGGTTCGTATGATGATTTCGGACTTTGGCGTATGTACGGAACGGGTTTTGGATAACCCGAGAGCGTTTCGGTGTATATTGTGGAAGTCAGCATTTTTGAAGAAATTTCCTAAGTTTGGCTTGAAGTACATTCCAATGATATTGATGTCCGTTTGGGATTCTGAGTCTGGGAATAGCTTGTTATGGTGATCCTGAAGTTGGGAGCGCGATCGGAAGTGAATTCGGATATCCGGAAGTCAAATTAAGGTCATTTGACTAAAGATGGAAAACTGAAGGTTTTTGAAGAATTCGACCGAAAATGGAAATTTTGATACCAGAGTCGGAATGCGATTCCGGAAGTTGGAGCAGGTCCGTAATGTCGAATATGACTTGTGTGCAAAATTTGAGATCAATCGGACGTGATTTATAGGTTTCGGCATCGGATGTAAAAGTTAGAAATTTCAAAGTTCATAAAGTTGGATTTTAGTGCGATTCGTGATTTCGGCGTTGTTTGATGTGATTTGAAGCCTCGAGCTAGTTCATGGGTGTTATGGGACTGAGTCGTGTGTTTGGACGGGTTCCCGAGGGCCTCAGGTGTGTTTCAGGGTGGTTTCGGGCCATTTTTCTTCTATTTTGCTGCTGCTCTTTTCTGGTGTATCTGGTGTGTTGTGCGATCGCGGCCTTTGAAATGCGATCGCGGAGAAGAAATTAGAGGGCTGGAATTTGGCTTGTGCGATCGCACATGAAGGTATGCAATCGCACAGAAGGAAAATTTTGGCTGCAGAGAATTGGCATGTGCGACCGCAAGTGATCTTGTGCGATCGCACAGGGTACGGTTGGAGGCTTCTGGGACTTAGGCTTGTGCGAACGCATGAGGACTTATGCGAACGCACAGGAGGAATTTTGGAAGTAGCATGGAAGGCCTGTGCGATCGCGGAGCCTGTGGTGAGATCACACAGGGTCGGTTCTGGGCAGTGTTGATTTATAATGGGATTTTGGCATTTCTCCCTCATTTTACATATGTCACGGACGGATATTGAGAGCATTTAAAGGAATATTTCAACCAAGCTTCAGAGGTAAGATCATTCTGCTTATTTCCAAGTTGAATACAAGATTATATCATGGATTAGAACATGAAAATTAGGGAAAATTTGCGGAAAAATTAGTGTTTTGAAAAAACACCTAGAAATTTAGAAATTTGGATTTTAGCCACGAATTGAGCATTAATAATTGAGTAAAATGTGTAATTGAATTAGTAAAGCTTCGGGTAGGGATTTTCTTCAAGAATTTTCGAGGTCTGGGCACGTGGCCCGAGGGCATTTTGGTCATTTCATTGAGTCGCGCTGAGGAACTTTGTAATTTGAATTGGTTATGATCTATTGAGTATATTTTCATTGAATTATCGTTATTTGGATAGTTTGGGGAGCGTTTCGCATCCATTTTAGTTGCGTAGAGGCTTGGAAGCCGGTGATGAATCTTCGGAGCGAGGTGAGTCTCCTTTCTAACCTTGTAATAGGGAATTGTCCCCTTAAGGGTTCTACATGCTATATGTAATTGTTTTTTGGGGCTACGTATGTACCAAGTGACGAGAGTCCGTACATAGCGGCTACTATTGTTATGTCCGGGTAGTTAGGTCCCACATCATGCGGTGTATACTTCTTGTAATGAATTATATGTATGTTATAATATTTTGTTATGTGGTTTTGTTTCTCTGAGATTTATGGATTTTAAAATAATATGGAAGGAAAATTGTTTTCACGGAAAAATATTACGAAATGAATTGACTTAAGGGAAGTAATATGAAAGAAATTATTTATGGAAAGTATTATGAAAGGAAAAGAAATGACTTATAAGTTTTGTACTCATGTAAGATATTATTGTTTTCCCGAGCTTTCATTTACCTAATAATGGGAAAGGATTGTGGTGAGATGAACTTTACATTTTGTGTGCGTATGTTGTCTCTTCGTAATTTACATCCCGCGAGCGATATGTAACTTCCTTCACTCTTATGGGAGCAGGCCGTACGCCACGACGGATTTATAGTGCACTCTTGGTACGGGCCGGTCGATCCCCGACATTGCACATGGAACTAATTAATAATGCACTCTTGGTACGGGCCGGTCGATCCCCGACAGTGCATGGACGAAGTTATGATATTATATGATATGATTACATTGATAGACGCACTCTTGGTACGGGCCGGTCGATCCCCGGCAGTGCGTAGGCATGATTATTGGTAAGCATGCACTCTTGGTACGGGTCGGTCGATCCCCGGCAGTGCATAGCTGTTCTTGGTATGATTACACTGTAAGCATGCACTCTTGGTACGGGCCAATCGATCCCCGGCAGTGCATAGCTATTCTTCCTTATGACTCTGGCCGGTTGTCTTACTCTTGTGTACGCATGACTGTTTGGTACCGTTTTCCTGATTTATGATTTGACAGATGTTTGGGGAAAAGAGACAGGTGAGTTGTTACTGCTTTCAATATTTACCCGGAAACTCTGTATTCTCTTCACAATTGTGTGCACTAGTTACATGTCTACCTCTCTCCTTATATAGCCTGTTTTATACTATTACTGTTGGACCTTAGTGAGTATCGAGTCGACCTCTCATCACTACTTCTTCTAGATTAGACAGGATACTCATTGGGTACATATATGTGTATATGTACTCATGCTACACTTTCTGTGCATTTTGTTGCACAGGTACCCTCATAGTGCAGCGATTGATTCAGAGACTTACTCAGGTTGCATTGTTCCGTGGCGTTCCGCAGCTGGCAGAGTCTCCCTTCTATGTCCCTCCACTTTTGTCTTTATTACCTTTGTCCAATTTAAATTCTCGGACAAGAGTTGTATAATTGTATAAATTCTTAGAAATTGCTCATGTACTTGTGTCACCGGGTTCTGGGAAAGTTTTTGTATTACTTGTACTGCATTAAATGGATTATCCGCCGTATTTAGTTTACAAGCATTTGCTTTATTATTTGATTATAAATACAAAAAAAGACATGATTTTGAAAGTGTAAGCAGGAAGTTGTTTAAACTGGTTCAGGGATTGGCTTTCCTGATAGTGTGTCTGGCGCCATCATAACCCATAGGTTTTGTGTCGTGACAACGTGGTATCAGAGCTCTAGGTTCCCGTAGGTTTCACGAGTCATGAGCAAGTCTAGTAGAGTCTTGCGGATCGGTACGGAGACGTCTGTACTTATCTTTGAGAGGCTACAGGGCTGTTAGGAGTACTTCCCTTCTTGATTCCTCATCGTGCGACTTGATTCCTTTAGGGCTTATGCCTATGCTTCTTCCTAATCAATCTTACGCGTCGCGAAGCGCTTGTTATGAATCGAGGGTTGAGGAATTTTAATGATACTATGGATGTGGTGCGAGATGTTTCTCTCAGCGTAGTTGATTGAGGCAATCATCGTTGTTCTGCGGAAGAATTTTATGTCATCTCAGCTCAGTAGTTGTATTTCTGAGGACTTTGGGGCCATGCTCAGGTGGTTTTGAAACTTACGATTGGTTCTGGCGCGATGTTGATATGAGGATAGAACGTTTGCCCATATGTTGGCATGATGAACGGTTTGAACGGTGGTCTTCTCAGATTGTGATTTTGAGATTTCAGTATTTTTGTTCCGGTGGAGGAAAATCATTTAGATTATAAATGGTCAGGCTTGGGTGATAAAAGTAATGAAGCTTGGTGTTATCAATCAAGGTGGAGTATTCTACCGTGTTGTGGTATCGATGTTTGATCAAATAGAATATGTTAAGTTCGATGGTGCTCTAGTTCTTCGGTTGCCTTGGGTTGGAGTGTTGTGAAGCGATGTTGAAGAAGCAGTTGTTATAGACTGTGGTGTGCAGTGGTTAAGGTATTGAATGAGCATTTCTAATGAAGGTAGCTCAAGAAAGTTTATCATCAGAGAATTTGAAGTCGTGGGGATCTGATGGTTCAAGAGCTACAGAGAATAATATTGGATTGAGGCCGGAACTGAGAAGCATGCGATGAAGGGAGCCATGTGAAAAGTTTCAGGTAGCGGCTAAATCTCTAAATGCCAGGCGTCGGAGGCGGAAGTCGGGTACTTGCTTAAAGGAATGAGTCTAACAAAGTAAGAAGTGGCAGTATAGCCTATGAGTTCAGTGGTAAGGCGGTTGCCTGCCTTAGGGAGGAGTTGAAGTGATTTGAGAAATTTTGTGGACAGGGCGTAGGTCCACAAGCTTAAACCGAAATGTTGGTTATTTGGCGGAAGGTTAGATGCCACCGAGAGGAGTTGTTGGGATGAAGAAGGATGCAACATAGCTTGGAATCAAAAGCTGTTGTCGCGCGCATGGTGGATGTCCCCGAGGAGCGGTCGGACAAGTAAAGTCGGTGAATGAGGACAGTCTTAGGATGGGGTCTTGTTATTGAAGAAAGTGAGAATCATAGCATAATGGTAGGTGTCCGTTGGCTAGTTTCCTCGGGTGGGTTGTCTTCTGTGAGTAGGTTAGCGGTTGTAGGGATGGTAAGTTCTATGTGGAGTCCTAGTGGCTAGTCGGTAGGAGGCAGAATGTCCGAGTAGTGCTGGAGGATTCGAGTATTTGGGGGATGCTAATGGGGAAATTCAGAGGAATTGGATGGATTGGTTGAGCAAGGTCATGTCAACAAAGAAGAAAAGATCTCAGCAGTTCTTGGAGTGGAGCAAGGAGTAGCTTCGGGCTAAGTGGGGGAGTCCCACCACCTGTAGTTGGGCTGTAAGGTTGTGTCCTCATGGGATTGCGGATTGCCAGTGTATTGGAAACTTGTTACAACTAAGAGAAAGGAGTAAAGTGGGAATTTAGTATGGCATTCGATAAATGTGTACGAAGTTGGTCCTATTGGACCAGGGTTAGACTATGGAAGATTTAGAATTTGTGCTTAAGGCTTAGGCAAGTTGTAAGGGAAGTGACCCAGTCACGTGCTTTATTAAGAGCATGTTCATGTGCCAGAAGAGCCTTGGAGTTGATTGTATTCGGGGCCAGTCAGAGTGAGTGACTCTCAGGAGTGGTCCTAGTGAATTCGAAGGTTAGAAGTTGTGGTGTTTAAGGGTTTCAGGAAGTCGTATGATTGAGAATCGAGCTTTCTGCAGCATAATCTCTGAGGAGAAGGAAAATGGTTGGAGTGTCCTATGTTATTTCAGCACACAGGATAGAATTGGAGGAGTGAGAGAAATTAACTCCGAGTTGTAGAAAGATTATCAGGAGGTTGTGAGACGGGTTGCGGAATTTAGGCAGCATGGTCTGGTGAATCAAGGTCACTCAGGATGAGTGAGGTTTGAGTTGCTATGAGTTGAAAGAAGTTACTATTATCCTGGGGCAATTAAAGATGATTAAAAGAAGATGGATTGGTTAGCCATGATGGAACGACGCCTGTACGATAGTGATCAGTTCCTTCGGTATGATTGAGTACGTGAATGGTTTGTGCAGATGTGTGTGGGGCTCGTCGGCCGTCGTAATAGATTTCATTTGCAAGCATTCAAGTGCTATGGCCTGTCAGGTGTAGGCGGATCTCGGAAGGTTTATGGTGGTTCAGACCACTACTTAAGGATTTGCATGTATTGTGGTTGTGAGAGCTCACTTGTGTGTTGTTATGGTTCTCACGAGTTGAAGCAAATAAAAGGTTTCTATATGTGATGAAGTGTTCACCTTGTTAATGGTCCATGAGTTATGATCGAACTTCCTATGTTATTCCATATTGGCATGTTAGGTGCAATAAGCGGTATGTAACTTGAAGTAAGAATCGATATTGCGGTTCGGTGTTAACAAGGATGTCATGATGCACGGAGGAGCAAGACCAAAGGATTTAAATTATTAGAATAAACTGATATTGTCTTCAGTGTCATCTGAGTTCGGTGTTTGGTGAAAGAGGCTTGTATCCTGGTTACGGGTCCTTGAATTGTTTTACAACCTTAGGATGGTCGTTGGTATTGATATGCATACTTGTTGTCTTGTGTGGAAAGTCGTGGGAGTGTGACCACGGGAAGATTGTGTAAGCTGACTTGTAGTCACCTGATTGATTGCAGAATTAGACCAAGTATAAAGAAGTGTAATGTTGCTTAATTGAGAATTTATGCCAGGAAGGCGCTCAACCCATTTGGTTCTGGATTGTGAGTGTTTATCTAGGCTATGATGGTTGTCCTCGTGTGTATAAGAAAAATGAGGCAGGTTGTTTGGACCCAGGTAAGGCTATCAGCCTAGTTCAATGCGAGCAGAATCGACTCGAAGTGAGTGAATGGACTTAAACAAGATTTTGGGCTTCATGCGAGTCAGAGGTGTTAATTTCAGTATGGCACTCCTCAGGGAGGGGCATTGGGATATCAGGTGTTGTCCCGTCTTCGTCAAATTCATGTGATATTGCGATTGTGCCGTGTGAGTTGTGAAACGGCTTGGTAATTTCTTACGTGTTGAGATTCAACGTAGTGATGTGGTGATGTGAGCAGGATGGCTCCTAAGATTCAGATTACATATCGCACCTCAGTCGTGCTGGAGTTTTGTAGCATATGGCTCTATCAGTCTCCCCAGAATGGTATTATGCACTTCGCGTGCTTGTGACCGATATTCAGTGACTTGTAATAGTAAGCAATTCAGCTCCATGCATATTTCCTTATGTAAATCTTATGAGGGGATCGGGTGGCACGCCGCCACAGGTATGTTATTTAGATCGGGTTGCGCGCCGCAATAGTGTGATGTTGAGCAAGACCCCTATAATGATTATTCTTGTGTTTTACTTCCTATTTTCTTGAGGAAAGTTCATATTTATAGCGTGAGTCGGGTAGTCCTTTCCTGATATCGTTTCCTTATGTGTCGTGTTTGAATTATGGCCCATTGGCGCATTGTGGCATCGTGTGAGACTGTTGGTTATGCCTGGGGTGATTGGTTATCTGAGAAGTTCGTACTGGGTGAGACGAGATTACAAATTTGGGATCGGTGTGATAGGACTATGCAAGTATATTATAGGACAATCACCATCATTGGTTGCAATGGGATGATGATCTTAGTCAGGAGGAAGGATTTCAATGTTTAGTTAACTCTGCAGTTGGTTAGGAATTTCTACACATTTCCTCCGCTGTTGTGGTATCGTCAGCGTTATAGCAAATTGTATGAATGTAACTTATAAGGTGCTTTGAGAGCATCAAAGTCGCAGAAATTTTGGCTATTAAGATCCAGAGAGCGTCATTGTGGTCAGATAATGGATCAGGCGTTGTATGGTGTTGATTCAGCAAGGGCATGCCTTTGTGTTCTGGTGCCTCGTGTGGTAGTTGATTCGGTGTTGAAATGTTAGAAACAGGCCTGGCAGAGAATTTTAGATGTTAGAACTAAGTTCGGAGCTTATTGTATTAATAAAGGGGGATATTTTCAGATTTGATCAAGCTTATGTGCTCAACTGAGTTGTGGTAGCCCGGGCAGGTGCACGAGATGTTAAACAATGATTCCAGGTAGTTCTGGGGCAGTTCCTGGCACGTCGAGGACGAATGTCCGTTTAAGTGG
This sequence comes from Nicotiana undulata, assembly GCA_005239495.1. Taxonomy (NCBI): domain Eukaryota; kingdom Viridiplantae; phylum Streptophyta; class Magnoliopsida; order Solanales; family Solanaceae; genus Nicotiana; species Nicotiana undulata. Next base: position 58,919 of record ML291754.1, read on the forward strand.
GGGAGAATGTAACAACCCGATCGGTCGTTTTGAGATCCAGCACGTCGTTCAGCAGTTGGGAGTCACGAACAACTTCATTTCAGGTATATTGACTTGTGCATATGGTCGGAATTGAAATTCATGAAGATTGGAGTTGAATTTAAAGGAAAATCCTCATTTCAGAAGTCTTAAGTTGAAGAAATCGAGTAAGGCTGGGATTTTGAGTAAACGACCTCGGAATCAGGATCCGAGAGTTCCATCAGGTTCGTATGATGATTTCGGACTTGGGCGTATGTACGGAACGTGTTTTGGATAACTCGAGAGCGTTTCAGTGTATATTGTGGAAGTCAGCATTTTTGAAGAAATTTCCTAAGTTTGGCTTGAAGTACATTCCAATGATATTGATGTCCGTTTTGGATTCCGAGTCTGGGAATATCTTCGTATGGTGATTCTGGAGTTGGGAGCGCGATCGGAAGTGAATTCAGATATCCGGAAGTCAATTTAAGGTCATTTGGCTAAAGGTAGAAAACTGAAGGTTTTTAAAGAATTCGACCGGAAATGAAAATTTTGATACCGGGGTCGGAATGCGATTCTGGAATTTGGAGCAGGTCCGTAATGTCGAATATGACTTGTGTGCAAAATTTGAGATCAATCGTACGTGATTTATAGGTTTCGGCATCGGATGTGAAAGTTAGAAATTTCAAAGTTCATAAAGTTGGATTTTAGTGTGATTCGTGATTTCGGCGTTGTTTGATGTGATTTGAAGCCTCGAGCTAGTTCGTGGGGTGTTATGGGACTGATTCGTGTGTTTGGATGGGGTCCCGAGGGCCTCGGGTGTGTTTCGGGGTGGTTTCAGGCAATATTTCTTCTATTTTGCTGCTGCTGTATTATGGTGTATCTGGTGTGTTGTGCGATCGCGGAGAAGAAATTAGAGGAATGGAATTTTTCTTGTGCGATCGTACCTGAAGGTATGCAATCGCACAGAAGGAAAATTTAGGTTGCAGAGAATTGGCCTGTGCGACCGCAGGTGATCTAGTGCGATCGCACATGGTACGCTTGGAGGCTTCTGGGACTTAGGCTTGTGCGAACGCATGAGGATTTATGTGAACGCACAGGAGGAATTTTTGAAGCAGCATGGAAGGCATGTGCGATCGTGGAGCCTGTGGTGCGATTGCACAGGGTCGGTTCTAGGCAGTGTTGATTTAAAACGGGATTTTGGCATTTCTCCCTCATTTTACATATGCCATGGACGAATTTTGAGAGCATTTCAAGAAAGATTTCAACCAAGCTTCAGAGGTAAGATCATTCTGCTTATTTCCAAGTTAAATACAAGATTATATCATGGATTAGAACCTGAAAATTAGGGAAAATTTGTGGAAAAATTAGTATTTTGAAGAAAAACCTAGAAATTTGGAATTTTGGATTTTAGCCACGAATTGAGCATGAATAATTGAGTAAAATGTGTAATTGAATTAGTAAAGCTTCGGGTAGGGATTTTCTTCAAGAATATTCGAGGTCCGAGCACGTGGGCCCGAGGGCATTTTGGTCATTTCATTGAGCCGCGCTGAGGAACTTTGTAATTTGAATTGGTTATGATCCATTGAGTATATTTTCATTGAATTAACGTTATTTAGATAGTTTGGGGAACGTTTCGCATCCATTTTAGTTGCGTAGAGGCTTGTAAGCCGGTGATGAATCTTCGGAGCGAGGTGAGTCTCCTTTCTAACCTTGTAATAGGGAATTGTCCCCTTAAGGGTTCTACATGCTATATGTAATTGTTTTCTGGGGCTACGTACGTACCAAGTGACGAGAGTCCGTACATAGCGGCTACTATTGTTATGTCCGGGTAGTTAGGTCCCACATCATGCGCTGTATACTTCTTGTAATGAATTATATGTATGTTATAATATTTTGTTATGTGGTTTTGTTTCTCTGAGATTTATGGATTTTAAAATAATATGGAAGGAAAATTGTTTTCACGGAAAAATATTACGAAATGAATTGACTTAAGGGAAGTAATATGAAAGAAATTATTTATGGAAAGTATTATGAAAGGAAAAGAAATGACTTATAAGTTTTGTACTCATGTAAGATATTATTGTTTTCCCGAGCTTTCATTTACTTAA
>ML291756.1:0-45857 GCA_005239495.1 Nicotiana undulata
TCAATTCAGAAGAAACCCTACAAGCACAAGGTCATGGAGGTAAGTAACTAACGATAATGATAGACGAGTAAGAACATCATAAATACTGTGGGATATAAAATGTAATAAGGTCTCAACTTTATAAGAGTTAGAAGTTCTTCCCTAAGTACTACAACGAAAGACTAGCTGAGGAAATAAGGAAGCAGGCTTCAACATAAGCATAGTGACCTAAAGTAGAAATGGTCTTGTAACAACAGTCTCACTATAATGTTNTGGCAGAACGACTAGGAACTTAAGATACTCGTGGCAAGAGCGTGATATTGGGTTGAGTAGCGCAGTCAAGGTAAGTGGCTTTCCTAACTCTGTGTTGAGGATATTTCCCTTAGGCATTTTAACTGATTTTCACTATAAAAACCATGTGTACATGAGGTGGCGGGTGCGTGCATGGGTTATTTTTACTGGATTTCCTTCGTTCTTTCTATGTCATACCTCATTTTCAATTCTATTATCATTGTGATCGTTTTAAACTAAGTAACAACTTAAGATTTAAACATGTCAACCGATTTTACCTGATTTTCCACTCACTACTACTATTTGAACCTTGATGAAGTATTTTACTCTATATTGCCTACTATTTTTCCTAAACTATTGAATTACGCTGCATCCGGTATACATCTTGCACTGCATATTTAAATTGGGACTACGGACCGAGATCCGGGAGCTTTTCCCTGTACTGCATTGCATATTTAAATTGGGACTATGGACCGAGATCCGGGAGCTTTCCCCCTGTACTGCATAGCATATTTAAATTGGGACTACGAACCGAGATCCGGGAGCTTTCCCCTTGTACTGCATTGCATATTTACGTTGGGACTACGGGCTGAGACCCGGGAGCTTTCCCCCTGTATTGCATTGCACGATTATCTATAGAGTTATATGAAGAGTTGAGAGCTAATTTACATTATTCTTTCTAGATTTACTTTACATTTCCGTTAATTATTTCCATTTATTTTCAATGTTAAATTATAACTGTTTTATTTGCAAACTCAGTAGAGCATCAATCTGACCTCGTCACTACTTGACTGGGGTTAGGCTTGCCACTTACTGAGTACCGAATGTGGAGTACTCACGTCCTTTCTGCGCATGTTTTCCCCATGTGCAGATCCAGGTACCAGCACCCAGTACCAGCGTTAGGAGGTCTGCAACAGCTATTAAGAGACCGTGAGGTATTTCTGCCGCGTCCGCAGAACCTTCCGAGTCCCCTTCCTTATTCTAGTATAGTCATAGTACTTAGACAGAAATACTTTCTAGTTTCGTTGTATAGAGCTATAGTGTACAGCTTGTGACATTATTGATATTCCGGGTTTTGGGCAGAGTAAAGATGTAAATGCCGAGCAACACAGTTTAATAGTATTGCTTTTACTTCATCCTCTATTATTGTATTTTTTACATTTTGATTCCGCACATATTTAGGCTTACCTAGTCGTATAGACTAGGTGCCGTCACAAAACCCTGCGCAGGGAAATTGGGTCGTGACAAAATTAATAATATTCAATACACTTTGGTGCATTTTCGATATTGATCTCATGCAATATTATGTGCACCATGACATAGAAATGTTAAGATAATATCCAATGATTGTTAGGCTTGTTGATGCAACAACATTAATTGGAAACCATTATATAAGGATACTTCCAACTAGGTGAAGTATCGATCCAAGAACAAGTACTGGTTTCCGCTCCAAGACTACATCAACCTATGAGTGGCCTATATTGATGGATCGACCGAAGTTGCATGGTGGATGCAAAGAGGATGAGATATGCATTTATATAGGCAGAAAAGTTATTTGTAGAGACTTTTATTTCTCTGAAGTGAATTTCTTTAGAGATTCTAACCATGAAAACTTCAATGTCATTAGTACCACCTGGGACATTCAATGCATAACCAATGGTTAGCCCCCTAAATATTGGCATTAAGTTGCTTGCAATGATTGAAGTGAACCGTTATTGACTCTTTACATCACTAATTTCAGAAACTATTTCATCTTGATTAGTTGGTCTGTGTATATCAGAAATAAATGTGCCACTATTCCGACTCCAAGACTACATCATTTCATGAGAGGCCTATAAAGATGAACGGCCAAGAGCTACAAGATGGATGCAAATAGGATGAGCCATACATTTATGTAGGCACAAAAGTTGTTTGCAGAGGCCTTCATTTCTCTTCTATGAATTCCTTTAGAGAATCTAACAATGAAGTCTTCAATGTCAATAGTGTCACATGTGACATTCAAGGCATAACCAATGGCTAGCCCCCTAAATATTGGCATTAAGTTGCTAATAATGACTAAAGTATACTGTGATGTCACTACAACACTAGCTTCAGAAACTACTTCATCTCTATTAGCCGAGCTCGGCACTTCAAAAATAATTGTGTCACTATTACCGGCAATGACATCTCATTCAATGTGATTCAAGAAGAATTGGATATTAGGTTATTCTTTCTTCCAAAAGTACTTTTCTCTTTTATTTATGTTAGAAATTTTATGAATGTACTTTCTTACCTTTTTCAATTTATATTTGGAATCGTAGAAATGTAATTTTTCACTTTATAATTTTTTATTTTTTGCGAAGTGTTAGATTTATTTAACTTCATTTAGGGAAAGAATCATCTTTATTTTTATTTAAAAAAATTCTCTATAGTATATACCTTTACATTTCAAGGTTAAGTAAGCTTCCTTCATATAAGTTAATTTAAAAGTATATGCGTTTCATTATTTTATCTTCTTTGATTTTATATCAGCTGCCGTGAAATATATGTGTAATGCGTGTGCATTTTTTATGCACGTACAATGTATGTGCGTTTTTTATGCATGTACGTGTGTATGTGGATCTTTGTATGTATGCACGGCCTATATACATAAAGATTAGTATTTGTATAAGTTTTAGACTTTAAATGAGAAAAGATTTTTGAGGAAATTTATTTATATTATAAAATTAAAGAAGGATCCCCCTCAAGAAATTAATAATATTCGATACACTTTGATGCATTTTCGATATTGATCTCATGCAATTTTACGTGCACCATGACATAGAAATGTTAAGCTAATATCCAATGATTGTTAGGCCTGTTGATGCCACAACATTAATTGAAAACCATTATATAAGGATACTGCCAACTAGGTGAAGTATCGATCCAAGAACAAGTACTGGTTTCCGCTCCAAGACTACATCAACCTATGAGTGGCCTATACTGATGGAATGATCGAAGTTGCATGGTGGATGCAAAGAGGATGAGCTATACATTTATACAGGCAGAAAAGTTATTTATAGAGGCTTTTATTTATTTGAAGTGAATTTCTTTAGAGATTCTAACCATGAAAACTTCAATGTCATTAGTACCACCTGTGACATTCAATGCATAACCAATGGTTAGCACCCTAAATATTGGCATTAAGTTTCTTTCAATGATTGAAGTGAACCGTTATTGACTCTCTACATCACTAGTTTCAGAAACTATTTCATCTTCATGAGTTGATCTGTGTATATCAGAAATAAATGTGCCAATATTACGACTCCAAGACTACATCATTCAATGAGAGGCCTATAAAGATGAAACGGCCAAGAGCTACAAGATGGATGCAAGGGGATGAGTCATACATTTATGTAGGCACAAAATTTGTTTGTAGAGGCTTTCATTGCTCTTCTATGAATTCCTTTAAAGAATCTAACCAGGAAGCCTTCATTGTCAATAGTGCCATCTGTGACATTCAAGGCATAACCAATGGCTAGCCCCCTAAATATTGGCATTAAGTTGCTAATAATGACTAAATTATACTGTGATGTCTCTACAATACTAGCTTCAGAAACTATTTCATCTTCATTAGCCGATCTCGGCACTTCAAAAATAAATGTGTCATTATTACCGGCAATGATATCTCATTCAATGTGATTCAAGAAGAATTGGATATTAGGTTATTCCTTATTCCAAAAGTACTTTTCTCTTTTATTTATGTTAGAAATTTTATTAATATACTTTTGTAAGGCCCCGAAAAATTTTGCTAAGCAATTTAGGATTTCGGGGTGCCAGGTAGGCTAATTATAATATTTTATGTGCTATAAATGTGATGTAAATGAATTTGATGTGGTAAATAAGTGTATAAGTCATATAATAAGTAATGTGGGGTCCAAGGATAGGCCTTAGTCTAAGCCAAATGGAAATATTTCATAATAGGTTAAATTCCAAATGTGTTTGCACAAGTCCACACTTTGAACGAACATATCTAAATATATATAAAGTTTTATTTCTTCAAATTTAGTTTCCAACGCTTCAAACCGTTCGTCATTTTGACATTCCTACACAAAGTTATGACCAAATTACTAAAGGATGTAATTATGCAATTATGCGGCCATTATGCGACCATTATGCGATCGCAAAAGTGGTTATGCGACCGCAAAATGTCCGCAAACCTGTCCAGTGCAGCCCAGTTCTGGGCACCAATTCCGCGATCCATTTTACGACTCACATTCCTATTTTGTTGTCCATTATGCGACCGCTGACCCGATTTCGGAGACTCGTTTTTCCTATTTTTATAACCCGATCTCATTTTCATAAATAGGTTTAGGGGCTTCATTTGGGGTCATTTTCTACTTATTTTATAGAGAGTTGAGAGCAATATAGAGAGAGAAAGTAGGATCCTAGCTTCATAATCACCCAAGTCTTGCTCAAGTCTTCAAGAATCAAGGAAGATAACTACTAGATTGTACTCCATCCGGGTAAGTCCAACTTCCAAGATTTCATGCAAGAGGTTAAGGGTTCAAATATGTTGTGGGGGTTAGAAATAGGCCATGCATGTGGGACTAAGTTGTAGGATGTGATATTAAAGAACTAATTTGGGTAGTTCATGTTAAAATTGGTTGAGGAAAGAAGGAATCGCCATTTTTAAACCTTGTAGTCTACTTCACATGTTAGGTGTTTGATGAAATTCCTAAGAGAGTTACACCATGGGTAATCTTCCTAATTATTAATCGATTTCCGCTATCTCCTTATAGATTGTTATTGCTAGAGGTGTTGGTGTATTGTAGAAACTTAAGGAAAAGCTCTTTGAGGTATGTATGGCTAACTTTAATCTTTGTAGAATCATCTCGTTAGTGTCCGGGCGTTTGGTATGGTTCCTTACTTGATAATACTTGAATTTATTGTTCCAATGTGCTAAGACGAAAGATTATGTTCCCAAATTGTCTTAGTTGTTTACCATGTCACCATGTTACTTGAAATTGTGAATCATGATTCTTTATGCTTATCCTATTATGTGCACAATTTATCATATGCTGGAACTTATCAGTATGAAGGATAATACTATCGAACGAATGAAAAGGGGAAATAAGCTCAAATTGTTAATTGCATCCAAGTGCCAAGAACTGTATAATAAATGATGAAAGAGGAATGTGAACCGAATAATTAAATTGATATGGTTATGTCCCAAAGTGAGATGGCTTAGCCGATCGGGCCGAGATCGGACTCCATGTTGTACACATGGTGGTATTTGCATCGAAAGTATGATATTGGTTATGTCTCACTGTATCAAGTGAGATGGCTTAGCCGATCGGGCCGAGATCGGACTCCGTGTGAAAACAACACGGTGGTATTATGAATTATGATGATGATGATGTCTCACTTGGAATGGCTTAGCCGGTCGGGCCGAGATCGAACTCCGTGTAAAAAGACACGGCGGCATTATAAATTGTGGCACTTGGCACTAAGAGACTATAAATCAAAAGGGTGAAAAGACGAAATAAGAAACTATGAGACTCTCACTTGTGTTCTCTGTATTTTTGTGCAGCATTGTTTGATTTACATGACTGTCTTCTACTTGTGTACTGTTTAATTCTACTTAGAGTAAAGTTTGTTTATACATACTAGTATTATTTGATAGTACTAACGTCCTTTTTGCCGGGGACGCTGCATCTTTAATGGATGCAGGTGTTTCCACAATAGGCGGTAGCGATCAGAGATAGCGGTATGTTCCTCCCAGCTAACTTGGTGATTCCCACTTCATTTCGGGGTCCTGTGTCATTTGGTTATGGTGTATTATTCATTTGAGGTATAGCCGGAGCCTTGTTGCCGGCATTTCCATATTGCTCTTCAGTTGTATTTAGAGGCTCCGTAGACAAGTTGTGGGTGGTGTCGGGTATTGGAATTAAACTAGAAATATTGGTATTTGGAAAATATATTTTTCAACATATCTACAAAGATTGTAATATTCTTGATATTATGGTTGAAACTGCTAATGAAAACAAAAATGGAAGTTAATGAAATATTTATATAGTATGATTGATAGAATTTATCTCATATTTATTCGTAAATTAGTTTGGGTAGGATGAAACCTAACAGGCTTGCTCAGTCGGATTTACTTGGTAAAGCGCCGGTCGCGCTCCTTGGTTTTGGGACGTGACAACTTTTTTTACCTTTTTTAATTTACAATTGGAATTGTAGGAATGTAATTTTTCTCTTTATAATTTTTTACTTTTTGCAAAGTGTTAGATTTATTTAACTTCATTTAGCGAAAGAATCATCTTTATTTTTATTTAAAAAAAAATCTCTATAGTATATTCCTTTACATTTCAAAGTTAAGTAAGCTTCCTTCATATAAGTTAATTTAAAAGTATATGTGTCTTATTATTTTATCTTCTTTAATTTTATATCAGCTGACGTGAAATATATGTGCAATGCATGTGCATTTTTTATGCATGTACAATGTATGTACATTTTTTATGCATGTACGTACGTATGTGCATCTTTGTATGCACACGCGGCCTATATACATAAAGATTAGTATTTGTATAAGCTTTAGATCTTCAATGAGATAAGATTTTTGAGGAAATTTATTTACATTATAAAGTTAAAGAAGGATCCCCTTCAAGAAATTAATAATATTCGATACACTTTGGTACATTTTCGATATTGATCTCATGCAATATTACGTGTACCATGACATAGAAATGTTAAGCTAATATCCAATGATTGTTAGGCCTGTTGATGCCACAACATTAATTGGAAACCATTATATAAGGATACTGCCAACTAGGTGAAGTATCGATCCAAGAACAAGTACTGATTTCCGCTCCAAGACTACATCAATCTATGAGTGGCCTATACTGATGGAATGACCGAAGCTGCATGGTGAATGCAAAGAGGATGAGCTATACATTTATATAGGCAGAAAAGTTGTTTGTAGAGGCTTTTATTTCTCTGAAGTGAATTTCTTTGGAAATTCTAACCATGAAACCTTCAATGCATAAAGACCAATTTTTATAATGAGATACTTATAAATGGACATAGTTGATAGTTTCCCCTTTTTATGCACGTGCATAAAGACCAATATTTATATAAGCGTTACATCTTTAATGAGATAAGATTTTTAAGGAGTTTTATTTAAGATTATCAAATCAAAGAAGGATTCCCCTCAAGAAAATAATGATATTCGATCCCTGATAGGTTATGGAAGGGTTTCAAAGATGAAGACGGAAGCCATGAATGAAGAAAACCAACTTCATTTGCGTTTCTTGGCCATAAGAATGTGACAAGGCGGAATGTTAATCCATATTATAATGAAAATGAAGGCATGATGTGGAATCTTCAATAAAGGAGCGAAAAATGTTGATGTAAGAATTCTTTTAATGTTGAAAAAAAGAAGTAAAAGAAGCAGAAGTATTGATTCAAGAAACAGAGGAATCCATCTATGGAATCCATTACTGTAGAAAATATTTCTCAAGAAAACACTACAAGTCCATCTCTATGTCTAACTTTATTGAACAAGCAATTGAAGATGTTGTACCATTATCAGCAATTAAGGTACATATCCAGAATCAATAATCCGAATTAAGGCGCAATTACCATATACAACTTACAGTCCCACTTTCCTCAGAACTGATAAAGAAATACAAAGGTCACACGCCCATGACTCCTTCAACTACTTGATTTATTCCTTCATATTGTAACGAATGAGCTCGTATAACTTCCATTAGAAACATTAGCCATCGACAGTTTTGACAGTCATTTCTAGGATTTATGTTGTGGCACAAAAAACTAAAGCAACCTTAGATTTGCACCTAGATTGCTGAAACTCAAAGAACACTGGATTTCATGTTTCACGCCTGCGCATTCAGCAATTTCTTATAATTTCAGTGGGGGAAAGCCTGAATCTCTACTATGAATTGTGGCACAGTTGCATGAGCATGGTTGGTTTTGATATTGTTTGCTTTGCATCTAACTTCCCCCTTTATCAGCATTTGTGTTTTCCAATGAGGTGAACATGAAGTTGCCCGAAAAGACAGCTTCTTTATCTACGCAAACAAAAGCATCATCATCAGAACGATAGCTCTGGAGATTAAATATCTTATTCAGTCCAACACAGAAATACAACAAACAACAACAACCCAGTGAAATCCCACAAGTTGAGTTGAGTCTGGGGAGGGTAGTGGGTATGCATACCTTACCCCTACCCCAAGGGGTAGAGAGGCCATTTCCGATAGATCCTCGGCTCAAGAATACGAAAAGAGACAATAGATAAGTAGCAGCAACAGAAAGCAGAAAAATAATAACAGCACCGTAAGAACCCTAAATATAAGCATGAATTGTTGAATACCTTCATCTGCTTTCCTAGTTTTAGTTAAGTGAAGCTTTCAAAAGGAATGGTTGAATAGTGAATGCAATACAAAGTTTCCTCAAGTAGCAAAAGTCTCATGGATAATGTTTGGTCTAATGGAACCATAAATCAAAGACTTCTTTCATGCTTATGGAACATTGGCCATTAGATTTATTTCTTATTATTATTTTTAAGACAAGTAACTTCAGTTAAATTAAGTTCACTGCATAAAAGACAAAGCAACAATCAAATCAAGCTTTCTAATAACTTTGCCACTATTAGGCTTCAGATGAAAACTCAGGAACTCCAAGAATTCACAATAAATACCCCATAGGAAGTGATAAGGTATTTAAGCTAAAACCTATTTTGTTACCCTCAAAAGTATATCGAATACTGAGTTGATCCCAACAACAGGATGACTATCCTTAAGCCTAAAGAGGGAATTCGAAGCCAGCAAGTGACCCTGTAAGGCTGTAAATAATTTTTCTTCACCTACTTCTTGAGGACTGGCTTGAAGATACGCAACAAGTAGATCACAATAACAGAAAAGAGAAAAAGGCGCCAAGTTCAACTTTAAGGTTTTTCTCCTTTTCTATGGAGAGAGAGCAAGAGTACAGAAACCCTTAGGAGTTATATGTGCCTAAATGCTTTTCACATGAACTGATTAAGTACAGATTTGTTGGGACACAATTTGTACCTGTCAATGACATACAGTTGGATTCCCTGCGAACATACCTACACATAGCCTGCAATGACCAAATCAAACAAATAAGCATGGTGTGCCGACCATTGTCTTTGACACAATCTGGTCCAAATGTCCAACATCCTAATACAGAAACACAAAAAGCAACAAAAATACAAGGAAAAATACTAGAAAATATGCACCAAAAATGTAACATAGTCAATACCAAGTCAAAGCTGCAAGAACATATATAAAGAGCTTCAGGAGAATTGCCACCAAATTCTAAGTACCACACAAGAGTTGAAGAACTAAACATTTGTTTTATAAGGCCTGATTTTTCAAAGAACGATAATTTGTGTAAGTGTCATATTTCGCTTCTGTGCAAATATTGGACATTTTTTCACTAATAAAAGCACCCGAAGTATCAGATAAAAAGAAAAAGCACTTTAAGTATATGTATGTATACTTGCCTGGACTGGAAGCAGGGCTGCATCATTTGGTAAAGATGTACCATCATCAGAGAAGACATTCCTACAACATAGAATATCAGAAGGATAATCAAATAAAGGCATATAGAGTCTCTTCAGTAAACTAAAAGGACATCACCAATTTTAATGTTAATTGTCATTTGCCATGAATAAGAAACTCCATCGTAGTCAACTTACCAAAACTAGAAACCGGAACTTCCCTTATATTCCTCTCCCATGCCAAATCCTAGTTTGTGATAACACCACAGTGATATCAACTACAAAGCATTCAGCTTCGATTACTACCAACAGCTTGTTCTCAGCTCATAATAAGCAAGAAAACTCTTATTTTTGGTGAATTCCAAAAAAAAAAGGAATACTCGATGAACGAAGGGTACCATGGCATGCCAATCAACTCCAGATATAAACAAAAAATAAATAGAGTAAATGAGGCAAAGCAGATTCTAATGGGTACTGCAATATAGTTGGCTTCAAATTCTCTAATCCTACTCTAAGGATAAAAACAGAATCTAGAAATAACGACAGTAAGGCATATGCTTTTGTCACAGTTCTTTGTTTGTTTGTTTCCTGTTAACTTCAGCAAAGAACCTTCTCTTTTCCTCTTGTTTATTTTCTTCTCAAACTTTGATGCAGCACTCATTCAAAATGAGGGAGAAGCAATTCAGTAAGAACATAAAAGCAATTCAGTAAGGCTTCATTAATAGTGATGCATTCGGAGATGTCCTAATCATTCCGTTAAGGAAATTTTTAATAGGCACGATCAGCAGGTACACACACACACAAAAGACACTTCTCCACATTTCCCATCAACCAAAACCCTCAAAATTAGGAATATAAAAGCTTTACGAAGAAGGGCATCAAGGGATTCCCTCATGCCTCTTTATATTAAAACAAAGATTCCTCATGCCTTGGCTTTTCTCCAGTTCTGCTGCTTTAAGCCAAATGTTAGAAAACAAGTCTGAGAACTGTTTTCCAGTCTGGGTAATGGATCAATCAACCGAATACTCATTCTCAATCTGATAAATATCCAGCTCAAATTTTACAACCTTCATCCACCGAGAGCTTAGAGCTAATTTATTGACAACCGTAAGCATATGAGGACTGAATAGTGCATTCAAAACAAGGTCTTGGAGCTTTTCTTAGCTAAGATCTATAAACTTTATATGCTTATTTTCTGATAATTATTCAATATAATTCATGCAACCATGCGCTGCTCGTAATTGTAATAATCTGCTAAGTGGAAATTCTGACAAATACGAGTAACTCTACATAAGTAGAATGCTGACAAACAATTAAGCTGAGTGGATGTTCATGAAATAGCACATTAGTTCCATATAATGATCATTATTCATCAAAACAAAGCAAAAGGAAACATACAACATTAAAACAATATTTGTGGATCCTGAACCAATGTATTTACCTCCAAATTACAGTTTGCAGCTCATCCTGCCCAGCTTCAGGAAGCATAGAAGCATCATAAGCAACAATGTTACCGTAAAATATCTTCTCCAAATCCTTCATCCATTTAGTCAACAATAAATTAACCTGCGATTTAAAAATAGACAAAGGATATGAATAGAAAAGTTTAAATTTTCTATTTCTTGTCATGACCAATAGAATCTGAGATGCCAGTATCATTCCACAAGGAAGACAAATAAACTGAGTCACCATTATGGAGTTGCAAATTAAATTGTGTATTCTTTTCCTCCATTACGCTTTGGAGGTGAGAATAAATTGTCCAAAAAAGAAAATGAATGAAGCAGAAAAGGTGCAGCATTATACCAAATTTCCCAAAAAAAAAGTTGTAAAAAACCAATGCAAAAACGTGCATCATGGACAATAACTTAAACTAATCACTTGTTGATAGTCAATTTTAAACCAAGGACGGGGATGGGAGCTGAGATGTAATTCGATGAACTTGAAAGCCAAATCCCCGGAAAAAGAGATCTTCTGTAGCAACATATGAAAATGAAAAATGAAAATAGTAATGATGCAAAAGAGGGAAGTTTAGGATAACCATCTCAATCGCTGATGTAATAAATATAATAACATAAACTTTTGTATGGAAAAATCTTAGATATTGCTAGCTTAGACTTACTATACACTTGCCTTTAACCACGATATTTCGTCAAGCTCTACAGCTCCATTTTTTCCTTCATATTTTTTCCATTTCCTTCCTTTTTTTTTTAAGATTTCTTTCTTCTTCTTCTTCTTCTTCTTTTTTTTTTTTTTTGTTGAACAGCCCGACATCATTAGTCATGCTCTTTTTTTGAGACAGGTACAGTATATTAATCATCAGCACAATGGCTGTGCTGGAGCCATATTTACAGATTGCAAATTGGCTTTGGAGGTATGGGCAACAAGAGGCAGGTTATTGGAAGACAATTAGATGCTAAATTTGGTGCTCAAGGCCACTGGTGCACCAAGGAAAGCACATTACCACATGGGGTTGGAGTTTGGAAACACATCAGCAGTCACAACTCACAATAACGAACTTTTCCAGAACACATCCTTCAGAGTTGGCGATGGTCAACATATCAAATTCTGGGAAGACAAATGGATTGGCAGCACAACCCTACAGGAATCCTACCCTGGGTTATATCAGCTTGCATGTAAGAAGGATGCTTCTGTTGCCCAATACAGCAGCTGGAACCCCACATTCAGAAGGAATCTTCAAGATTGGGAAATCAATGACCTACTCAATCTCCTTGCAGCCTTGGAAGACTATAACTTTAGTCCACATATACCTGACAAAATCTTGTGGGGAAGCTCTAAAGAAGGGAGGTACACAGTCAAAGCTGGTTCCTATCATCTGTGCTCTCAGATTGGCATCCTGGAGGATTGGCCATGGAAACATGTGTGGAAGATTAGACTACCTCTGAAAGTCTCATGCTTTTCTTGGATAGCACTTAATGGAGCATGCTTAACACAGGACAACCTCAACAAAAGAGGCATAACCTTAGTGAACAGATGTTATTTGTGCCACCAAAGTTCAGAGGGTGTCAACCACCTATTTCTCCACTGCCCTTTCACAGCTGATCTCTGGAACTTCTTCCTTTCTATTTTAGGTTTACATTGGATCATGCCTCTGAACATTAAGGAAGCATTTATTAGTTGGCATATTTAGAGAGTTGATAAACCATCAAAAGGATCTGAAGGATGATCCCAGCCGTAATCTTTTGGAGTGTCTGGAATGAAAGGAATAGCAGATGCTTTGATGGGATCTCAACTCCAACTTACACTCTTAAGGCCAGATGCTTAGTTAGATTGTTTAGCTGGCATTTTCATTCCCCTGTAAACAATGTTGATAATTTTTTGGATTTTGTTAGCTCCTTAATTCTAGCATAGACATAGTTCTGGAGCTAACTTTTTGGCTGCCTTGTATTCTGCATCTTCTGGATGCCTTTTATTAATGATAAATACTTCATCAAAAAAAAAGTGTGGACTTATTCTTCTTACCATTAGTCATGCTTTTATATATTGTACCAACGGTTGCAACCAAAAATTCTCTTAAAACCAAACATAAGAGTAGTTGAAACTTTACAGCCACTCTAGCTTGGTTGTCAATTTAACAACAAAGAAAAGATCAAAAGATATTCAACAAGATGGACGTTCCACGACAAATAGCATTGCCACTTGAATTTACTTTCCAAAATGAACGCCAAGAAGAAGAATTATTTGCGATATTATTTTTCAATACAAGAGTTTAATAACTTACCCCAGCTTTAGAAACTCTCAACTCCAGATCATGATTATATATCTCATACAGATATTGCCCCAACTCGACGCCTTCCTTTCCCTCCTGCTTCAAGCGCCGTAAGCATAGCCACATATGGATAACAAGTAAAGCAAATGTGCTCTTAAATGTTTTCTCCAAGCTAAATACTGCATGCAACACATACAAGCAGATCAAATAACTACGGCAAACACAGATTAGCATAGCTACTTTGTGAAGAGACGGTGCTCACTCAATAAAACGAAAAAAGGTAATTATGCTTAAAGATTGAATGAACATTCAACTCACTTGGGCTCTTGAATTAACATGAGCAGTAATGCTTGTCAAAGATTTGCAACAGTTAGGTTAGAGATATAGCTGCCAGTGCCTAAATAATTATAATGATGAGATAGATAATGTGAAAAGATTGCAGATCAGGAATTCGTATAAAGAGGTTTTTGATGTGCAACAATTCAAAACTGTAGCGCGATCTAGAAATTCACACCGCAGCACCAGAGTACGGAAGAGAAATGACTAAAGAATTTGCAGGGTAGTAAGAGCCATAGGCTTTAGTCAAGAAGCATCTACAGATAGTTCCTACATACAACTTTGCAAAATGCATCTTTGTTACACATATGGGCTGCTTGAATGCCCAATCATAATCGTATGCAATCCAAATGAACAGACTCAAGAAGAACACCATTCATTTTCTCTTCTTTAGACAGACAAATAAAAGAAAGGTTTCACATAACAATCCATAAGCACATAGGAAATGGCCCAAGATAGTGTGTTCAATGAGCTGAAGAGCAAAGAGACTCACCATCATAGATAGCAGGTCTATCAATTTGGTGAATAACACGGCGATAAATAACGTTAGCTCCTCGAATGGACGTGCTTTGCTTACTATAGAACAACATCAATTTGAGGAGAAAACGCTGGATGCCCTCATATTGTGGCTCTTCAATTCTTAACGGTGAATCAGGGGCCAATGCCAATGATTGAGGCTTAGACCAGAACATCTTGTTCAAATTTACCTACTCAAATAAACAGGAGTTCAATTATCAGTACTTTGCAAATCAGACACCATTGCATGCAACAAATCTATGTTCCACTAAGCATAGAGATCAACAACTAAATTAAGAGAAAGGTATCTTCTTTCATTTGGCACAATATCACTATAGAAAAAGTACCGAAATAAACACGCGATACCAAAACCTTTAAAATCTCCAAAAGGTAAAAATGCTAGCAGGGTGTACACAGTAGTGCATTACAATGTAAGCTGCTAGTGTGCTAGCATCCCTTCAGCACAAACTAAAGTTGCACCGTTGAAAAATCATTTCAACTTCAAAAGAACTATTTTGGGATAGTTGAAAGACTATATAATAAGTATATATTTATAGGTATGCACTCGACACCAAGGGTGTGTCCTAAAGGTCAATGAAGTTGGAATGAAGACCATGGGAGACCAAAGTTCTAAATTGCAGCAGAGACTAAAAAGCTAAGTGACTTCTTTCTCACCAATCTAAACCGAGTTGCACAAAGTTACCCAACACCTATACTAGTAGAGAAAGCCACTACACGATAGAATAGTCGAGGTGCGTAAACTCACTTGAACACCACCGTCAAGAAGAAAAAGAAAGGCAACACACATTGTGGCAATGAAGTAGTCGGTGCAGTCATATTACACATCCGCTTATTTGAAATCTTATGTTCGCCTTTGAATGGACATCAAGTACTCAAAAGAGCATCTAAACCTAGGATAAATAAGCAAATTGACAACAGATATAATGCAGCAAATGAACCAGAACAAAGTCCCGTGGCACCACTTTTTTTGTTGAAGAATTAAGCTAAATGACCGCTCACCCAACAACTTAAACTAAAAATGGCTGGCGGATGTATCATATGCGTAACTTATGTATAATATGTGTATATAACTATGTATAATCTATGTATACCAGCTAAAAAAAGTAAACAATAAATCCGTCTATTTATGTAAAGATCCCTTCTTTTTTTTGCCCTTGGATCAAATTCGTGGGGCATTACCTTACTAACATCTAATTAACACAAAAGGAAAAAAAAAAAAAAAAAAAAACTGGAAATTTTCAAACCTGGAGTTTGCTATTATAGTCTTTGTCAGTGGAATGGTCTAAAGACGGCGCAACCGCGGTATAATCTCGACATGAAAAAGAACACAAGTGTCTTCCAATTTGTGTGTTCCTTTGTGAATAAGCCCTAGAAAACTGAGAAATGGCCTTGCTCCATCTCGGCAACATTCTCCCCTCTGTATAGCGAAAGCGAGTGAACTATGAAAGGAGAAAATTATTGAAGAACGGCCTTAGAAATGTACTACCAAGAATTGGGCCACTTTGAGCTGTTGCAAGTTTTCGATGATCAGAGTTTTAACTTAAGAAAATGGAGAAAAGCCAAAATAGTCCTCTATCTTTATATTTAGGTACATAATGATCCTATTTCTTTGTTCTTTTGACAAACTAGCGCATTTTCAATGTGTTTGACTAAGCTTATAGGCTCGTCAAAATAGCTTATAAGCACTTTTTGACTTATCTACACGTTTGGTAAAGTTAAAAATGCTTATAAACCAAGTGTTTATAAGTCAAAAGATAAGTTGGTCACCCCAGCTTATGAATTCTTAGCTTATAAACACTTTAAGTTTGATCAAATTTTTTACTATTTTATCCTTAAAATATTTCATTTTAGAACATGACTCCTACGTCGATAATCATTGTATGTAAAACTGCCCAAGTCAAGAAGTAGCCCCAGTCCATGATAAATGCATGTAAAACTAGGAAAATCTAAAATAAAGTAATTATTTGAAAATACCATAGAGGTCATCAGTGCGGGCAAAGCTTGAAAGAATAGAAGCCCGAAAAGCAAAATTGCAGCGGTAGCCAACCCCAGATTTCTATGCTTAGCCATTTTGCACAACAACATACATAGAGATCTCCTCTAACTTCAAATCACTAACACTGGAAATGCAAAATTCGGTTATTCAGAAAATCACCAAGCACAAGAAAAATAAAAGAACTGCAAATTCACAATCAAAACCCAACTCAAAAAAGAAGAAGATTCAAGAAGTAACAGCAGTGCAAGTGAAACGAAAATTGAAGACTAGTCATACATTAATAAAAAATCAGAAACATTCGTGCTTTAGTATATCCTATCAGTTTATCGATAAATCGATAACCGAAGAGGACAAAATCGAAATCGAAATCGATAACTCGATAAGGAAAATTTCGAAATCGAAATCAATAAATCGATAAACCGATAATAAATAATCAATTCGATTTATCGATAAACCGATTCAAATGCACACCTCTATTTAGGTTTATTTTTTTACTGAGAAACTTTTGTCAATTTATTAATTATTATAACTTATGAATTATCTAAGCACAATTGTATTTAAAATAAAATGGCAAATGGAATATTTTGTATTTGAATCGATCTGGAATGCAAAAAGAAATTACGCTCTTATAAGTGTAAACAGTTCTAAGGTTATTTAAGTCATTTTAACAGAAAAGAGCTTATCGGCACTTTTTCTTCAAATACTGCAGCAACTTATTATCAATTCCAGCACTTGTATCCAAGCACGTAACTATTTATTTATTAAATTAGTTTCAGCACTTAAAGATGCTTTTCATCCCCTAATGCTTATCAGCTACTTCAAATCAGCTAATCCAAACGGGCTCTTATAAGCATCTTTTAGTTTATCTAAACGTTTAGTATACACCCAAAGTGCTTATAAGCTAAAATGAGCCCGTTTGGATGGGCTTGTTTTAAGTGGCTTTTAAGCTAAAATCGCTTTTAAGCCATAAGTTAGTAATTATAGCTTTTGGCTTTTGACTTGTTTTTGTCATTTTAGCTTTAAAACAAGTACTTAAAAGCACTTTTTTACTTCATTCAAACACTACAAAATGGCTTAAAAGCTATTTTTTGTTTAAAAGCACTTAAAATAAGCAAATCCAAGACATAAGTCATAAGTTGCTCAACTTATTGCTTTTCAGCTTTTACTAATTTATGCTTAATAATATATTTTAATTTATAAAATATTTTAAAAAAAAATAAGTTTTCTAACTTTCTCTTCGTTATTTATTGTTCATCATTTTCTTTATAATTTTTTAAATTTATAATCGTTTGTAAAGCTTTAAGGGTATTTTATTCAATTTAACAACAAAATAACTTATTTTAGTGAGCATTTTTCAACCAAATATCAACGGCTTATTATCAATTTCAACACATTTATCCAAACATGTAAATGTTTAAAAATCAATTTCAATATTTAAAAATACTTTTCAATCACTACTAAGCTTGAAAAATAATTTATGAATTAAAAAATATTATTAAGGATAAAAGAACAGTGTATCAGTACTTTTCTACCAAACACATCAGCTTATTATAAGTTTAAGCATATTTATTCAAACAATCCCTTCAAGCTTGTCAACTATTCCAAACGGGCTCTTAATCCTAACTAACGGAGAGAAAACGTCATGTGCCCTTCACGTGAAACAGAATTATGAAGCCGTGAAGGCTATGTAATGGTATTTGGAGGTATATGAAGTCGCGGAGGCATTCGTTGATGTAGATGCGATGAGTAGAGCCTTGTGGGGGCCTTTTATATTGTATTCTTAAGGAAAGGCTTGAAGATTACACTTACGGACTTTAACACAACCAAGTATTTACATTCGAGGACGAATGTTTCTAAGTGGCGGAAAATGTAAAGACCCCTAAATTCTTTTTAATTCATTCCTACTAATATTTTAACAGTTTGTTTGGATGGTTGTTTCACGTCGTTTCATAATATATCGTATCGTATTATATTATATTGTACTGTATCGTTTGATGAATACAATATTTGGATAAATTGTATCGTTTGTCGTTGTTTCATAATATCATGCACCAGCAATATGAATAATAAATTTTGCAATATTATAAAGAAAAATTATGATACGAAATAAATTTAATATATAAAAAGATAGAGTAAATGATAAAATAAAATTATTTAATAATAGTAAAGGGTGAGATAAAAAGAAACGATGCAACCATACTAAATCCGTCGTTATATAAAATGACACACTTCATTGTTACGTAACGATGGATTTAACGATATAATACAATAAATTTTAAATATCGTATTTAAAGTGACAATACAACGGGTTTAATTTAGTTCAACCCCAATTGTCATGTGCCCTTCACGTGAAACAGAATTGGTAGCCTATGTCTGCATCTCCAAAATCTTGGTAGGCTAATGAGTGGCTACAAACAACGAAATCCAATTCCAGTTCCAAATCCAGTTCCAATTCTGAGGTTTAACAGAGGACGATGCTGTAATCTTGACTCGAGTTCTTTATCAGCAACCCATAAATAAGTTGCCAATCACAGAAAAAGCAAAGGATCCATTTATGGTTTTCCGATTAAATTGTGATTGCGATGCTATATAAATAAAGTGAATTGTAGAATGGGGCTTGTGTTAACTTAACAATGATAGTTGTGAAATTTCAGCCGGCCATTTATATATTTGCAAAATCTGCTTTGTCTCAAAATCCAGCAGCAAACTACAACTTCTTCCATTTTCCATTGCAAAAGTTACCCGTTTGTAGAATCGGGTATGGGTCAGGATTGGGCTTCTCACCTAGTCCAGGTGGCGGCGGCGGCGGCGGCGGCGGCTACTATGGCGGTTACTATTATAAGCTGAAGAGGAGAAAATATAAAGCTGTATTGGTTAAGGCAAGTCGAAAAGAGTCTCCCTATGAAGTTTTAGGGGTGTCTTCATCGGCGACGGCGGACCAAATCAAAAGAGCCTATCGCAAACTTGCTCTCAAGTATCATCCTGATGTTAACAAAGAGGTAGTGTAGCCCTTTGAATTTATTAGTTTTTATTTGATAATTTGGATGACCTAATAAATATGTCTATGCGTTAAGTGCTGAAGTTTATAAAATGATTTTAGTTAACTTCGCAATCAGTATTGTCAAAGGCTCATTTAAGGGCGCTTAAGCCCTGAAACTCAAAAAAGCTCAGGTGTGCGCTTCGCCTCGCTTCAATGTAGGCAAGGCACTAAGGCGTGCGCCCATTGCCTTTTAAGTTTTATCTTGAATGAAGCGGTACAAAACAATAAATATGATTGGCAAAAAGATATATTAATTGTTGAGGAAATCATTATGAATGAAATTGTCATTTTTCTCATTGTGCCTTTTAAAACTAAATTCCACACTTTAATTGTGCTTTGTGCTTAAAGCGCTGATTCACTTGGACGGCTTTTTAATGCTTTTCGCCTTTGACAACACTGTTTGCAATAACACATTTGGCGTTGTTGCTTATAGCTGTAGTAGTTCATCAGTTGCAAACCTCCCGTACTTGCTTTGTGTTTTACGTGCTCACCTAGGATTAGCACTAGAAATAGCAAAATATACACACAAGCAGAGGCGGATCCATGATTTGAAGTTTATAAGTTCCTCCCGCAATCTCAAGTTAATACTGTAATAATAACCGGGTTCACAATCAAATATTTATAGATATTTAGTGGATTTATTATTATATTCACATGGTATTGGCAAAAGCTACTAGGTTCACGTGATCCCATAGCCAACACACTATATCCGCCCCTTGCGCACATAAATCTAGCAACGGAAATTCCAAACATGGTACAACACTATTTATTTTACTTTAGGGAATCAAGGCATTATTTGTCAAATTACCTTTTCCTTTTTCACTTTTTGCATGGTCCTTGTCGACGGCAGGAAAAGAAGAAAAACAGATTGCCTGAAGTTAAAACGGGAAACAGGAACTAAAACTTTCTCTTCCTTCCTGGTGATTAAATCTGGTTTTATTGAAGGACATCTCCCTTTTTGTTAATGCCTTCCTGTACAGCCCGATGCTCAAGAAAAGTTTATGAGGATTAAGCATGCATACAACACACTATTGAACTCCAAAACCAGGAAGAGATATGATTCGGGAAGTGACACAACAAGTTCTTCATATTATAGTGGAGCAGGAAAAAATAGAAGTACTGCAGATGAAGAAGACTTCTATAGCTTTGGTAAAACACCCTTGCTAATTAGTGATATTTGCTGTTCACTTGTACTTAAGTTCTGTTAGTATGCATGTTTGTTTATGTCAAGATAAAAAATCTTAGCTTCGAAATATTAAAGCAAAAGCTGCCTTACCTTGCCATCCCGTGGTCAGGAGCTGTGTTCAAAACCTCTTAGCATTTCTGTCTTCAAAAGGAACTAAAAACTGTTATAAGAATTCAAACATGAAAGTAGTAAAAGCATCCGTCATCCACTAATTAATCAACTTGAGTGTGTAGTCTGAAATGCCTCCAGTGTCTTGATTGACTTGTAACAGTTACGAAAGAAAGTATGAAGGTCGACTTCTGAACGATGCATTAGCTGATCATAAAACTTAGGCACCGGGTCACAAAGTAGAATGAATATCTTACTTCCTTCGCCAGCTCTTCGCGCTTCCCTCGGCTTTTATAGATAGGGGGGGCTTTTCGACAAAGAGCAACAGAGAACTCCATAAAACTAATTTGATCGTGGATGAGAAATCTCACCACAGAAACTGATTACTTGATTGTTCAATAGAATTGGATGTTTGAACCCTTGCCGCTGAAATTTGTTTGTGATGCCGATTATTCAAAATAGTTACTTTACACCAACATTCTGAATAAAGCAATACTTCCACCATACAGAATCCGCCGAGGGTCTATTGGAAACAGCCTCTCTGCCCCTATCAGGGTAGGGGTAAGGTCTGCGTACGCATTACCCTCCTCAGACCCCACTTTGTGGGACTTTTGTTGTTGTTGTTGTTCCACCATACAAAAGCGAAGCATAAGGTCTTTAATTTCAGTGTTCCAGAGGGTTCACCTATGATATCCATGCTAACGAACTGTATGCTTTTATTAAACAAAATGAAACCTGAAAAAAACAAAAACCAGAGCACAAGAAAAACAAAACAGAACTCTACGTTTATTTGTTCACCAATAAAAAAAACTATTCGTTAATCTGTTCAGTGAGGCAGTTCTTATCTCTTTTTGGTTTTACATTCTTATGTTTAACCCCTTCATGCTGCAGGTAGCTTTTTCACGGATGTTCAAATAACAATAGGTAGATTTGCACATGGCAGTTAAAGATACACTATCGATACTTCAACTGCGCTAGGACATTTTTCACATATAGCCTGTCTTGCAGTTAAAGAGTCATGTGGGTCTCAAGTCTAATTTCTTTCTGCAGCGGACTTCTTTAGGGATGTCCAAGAAGAATTTCGGAATTGGGAGGCAACTGTCGCTTCGGAGGGAAAACCAAAGAGTTTGTGGGAAGAATTGGCGGTAAGAAGTTGATAAATTCAATTTGTATGAAAGAAAAGCACATTTAAGATCATACAATATGTGGTTAACGGAGGGCATTTTTAACCAAATGCAATAGATCGGCGGAAGTTTTGGTCTTTTCCCTTTTTGTTTTAAATGGTCCGTTAGTTTTTAGGACATTTTGGACCAAAAGAAGACGGCAGTGGCATTTTTGGCTCAGTAGGTGGACTGAGGGCATTTTTGTACCAAATCCGATAGTTTAGGGGCAGTTTTGGCCGTTTTCCGTTCTTTTTTTCTCCTTTTGATCATTTGCCTCTTACTGCTTATTATCCTTTATTTTTCCTGTGAGGTGCCTCTGGCTTAGATACCCCTGGGTACAGAGGTTGAGCAGGTTTTCATGGATGTGAAAATCGTTTAACTATTAGAGTTGGACAAAATTGTGGTGTACTTCTACTCTGCATGCGATAAAGAAAGAATTGGAGTTTCTCTCACTATACAATTTGATTGTTGACAGGAAATCGGGGAAGAATTTGTTGAGTTCTTAGAGAAGGAGCTTAATATAACCGATGCAGAGGTAGAAGAAGAAAGCAACAATGAAACACCCCCGAAGGGAAATGCACAATCTGAAACAAACAGAACGAGTAATGCAAAACAAAATAGGACAGAGAAAGAAAGCAGTATTGAAGAAAATATTGATGAGATTGAAGCAACCCTTGCCCAATTGAAAAAGGAATTAGGTCTCTGATGGGATTGAATTGATACTCTCTAAAAAGAAGAGCATCAATGTATTGAAGCAACATCTTGAAGTTTTTGGTTGTTTCTGGAAGCAAACTCAAACAACAAAGGGTTTGCTTTATTCATTTCCATCCACAGCTGCTGCGATTCACAAAGTTTTTGCAGTAGTCATGGAGAACTGGCTTGTGGTCCGGCCCTTCCCCAGACCCCGCACATAGCGAGAGCTAAGTGCTCACCGGGCTTCCCTTTTTAGCTTGTATCAAAAGGTTTACATGTATTACTATTATATAGAATACGAACAGGGGTATTGTAGGAATTACTGTTGTTTGTCATAGGTATATTGGTGTTTTGTTATTCAATTGCAGTCATTCATGTTAATTACTCTTTTAATAGTGACACATGTTAAGCCTACTGGGTTTCATTTCCGCTTCTACCTTCTCTGTTCAATTGCGTTCTACATTGGTTTTATACCCTTACAGAGTATAGAGTACCATCTTTTCTTTCATTTGTTCTTTTTCTCCTGTTTCTTCTCTATTAACTGTTTTTTCTGCTGTTGGTGCTGTTTCTTTCTCGCCTCTGTTTCTTCTGCTATCTTCAATTAGCTTTCTCATCTGTTTTTTGCCTTCACTTGGAAGTTTTCTAACAACAACAACAAATCCAGTATGTTTCCACCAGGTGGGATCTGGGGAGGGTAGTCTGTACGCAGACCTTACCCCTACCTAACAGGTAGAGAGGTTGTTTTCAACAGACCCTCGGCTCAGGAAGGGTAATAAGAAGAAGTGGAAAGCAAGAAAGGATGAAAGAGGGAAGAGAAAAGAAAGAGGAAGAAATAAAGGATAAGTAGTATCAAATACTAACGATAAGGAATACAATACCTGCGGCGAACAAAATCACATAACGTAATAAAAATCTAAGAATATGAAGGGACATGCGTGCTACTAAGATTATCGGTGAGCAACTAAAAACTACCCACTAACCTTCCATCTTAATCCTCGACCTCCACACTCCTATCAAGGGTCATGTCCTCAGCAAGCTGAAGCAGCGCCATGTCATGTCTAATCACCTCTCCCCAGTACTTCTTAGGCCAACTCGACATCTTCTCAAACTCGTCATGGCCAACCTCTCACACCTCCTAACAGGGGCATCAATGCTTCTTTTCTCTTAACATGTCTGAATCATCTCAGCCTCGACTCCCGCATCTTGTCCTCCACGGAGGCTACTCCCACTCTGTCTCGAATAGCTTCATTCTTAATCTTGTCTCTCCTAGTACATCCACACATTCATCTCAACATCCAAAATTGTAGTATTGTATTTGGCTTCGCCCAGAATCTGTAAATGCATGCGATAATATTCTGCCTCATTTGCTTATGCACGTGGCTTTTTTTCGTTAATTATCTTTTGGGCTATACAGAGATGTATACTTAAGAGAAACTGATCTTTAGGAACTTTGTCTAGCATTTTGGGAAAACATCTACTGGCGCCTCCTGTTAAAGAGTTGATTGGATTAATTTCGGCTGGCTTACAAATCTAAAGGTATGATGGGCATAAGTTGTGCGGACTCTTCGATTTTGGTGTCGTCCCGCCACGAGCCGGGGACGGGAGCGGGAGCGAAATACGTCCCGGATATTGACTTCAGACACTTTGACCGGAATCCATTGATAAATTTGGGAGAAAAATTAAGATTTTGATTTCTCAAAATCAAAAATAAAACAGATTTAGGAGAATGAAAGAATAATGTTCATCTTGGAGAATGAAAGATACAATATTCATGTAAGTTTTAAACAGAATATCTCTCAAAATTTATAAAAAATTTACAGCCCTATTTTTTATTTTTCCCGCACCCGTATCCATATCCGGGATCCGCACCCCTGAATTTTAAAGTTTAGATTTTGCTGAAACCGTATCGAATACTCGCACCCGAGTTCGAGCAACATCAACATGAAACTTGAAGACATTGCCAAGTGAGAAGAATAAAATGGAGACAAAGGTGTAGAGTTCTTTGGCTTAAACAGGGGGATAAAAAAAATTGAAAAATGTCCAAGGCACGCAAGAGATAGAACAACATTCACCAAAAACACTGGATAATTTCTTTCCATCCGTCCAAGCCTTAGTGAGTAGAGTTACCTGATACATGTTGGTGATAGGAGATAACAGGTAACTCGTGGAATTAATCGAGGTGCGCGCAAGTTGACTCGGATACCATGATTACCAAAAAAATGAAGGACAACATTGACAAAAGGGAAATCTTATGCTTATACCAGAACCTTTACTCTGAAACTGAAGATTGAAGACCCAGGTACAATATTGAGGATAGCTACAAGATTCTGAAGAGGAGAATCTTTGGTTTCAATTATCACTGAAGAAATGGAGGTCATTGTTGTGATAAAAGAGAAGGTATTTGACCATGCCAACCGTGGCTTTCTTATCAATATGCTCAAGTTATTCATCTGAAATCTTGCTCTTTATTTTTTGTTATACAAAAGTTGAAACATATGATGCTTCATGTAACCGTTTTTTTTTAATAAGCGGGGATCTATTATATTAAAAATCATAAAGCAGGGTCTACATAGTCAAAGTTGCCCAACGGGGCGTTACCTACTTGGCTATTACATAACATAGAATGTCACGTAGGACATTTTTGTTTCCAAGAGATGCAAGCTTAGTGCATGCATCTTTCCTAATATTCTTAACTAGATAGATAGAACCTTCAGAATCACTTGCTAAGACGGCGATTACAAATTGTGGTGGATAATGCATAATTCCGAGGGGCCATTGTTCATACGAAGAGCATGCTTAGCCAGCTTTTAAGCTGGTTTGTTGGCCTCTCTGAAGTTGTGCTCGACCGTTTGAACTCTCACCTGGTGCATCAATAACCTGCAGTCCTAAATAATTTTGTTAAGTAGTGTGTAACCATTTTGTAAGCAGAAAATGACGTCCGTAGAGTCTGTTTTCACATCTATGTTAGTGAAACATTATTCCCTTGCAAGATCCAGGCCTGTCTTTAATGCCATAAGTTCTGCATGCAATGGAGATAGTCCTAGTGAAGACCCCTGGAACCGAAGCACCCATATACCATTGTTATCTCTGAATAAATCATCAAAGGCCTGTCTTTAATGCCATAAGTTCTGCATGCAATGGAGATAGTCCTGGTGAAGACCCCTGGAACCGAAGCACCCATATACCATTGTTATCTCTGAATAAATCATCAAAGCCACATGTGGATGTTTCATCTTTGAAGAAGCCATCTATATTAAGCTTAATATGGTTAGCGGCAGGTTTAAGCCATTTTACAGAAATAGGAATATTTTGTTGAGGCATAGTTTCCTTTTCTGTAAGGAGTTTGTATTCTACCGCTAACTTGTAAGCATATTGCATACAAGCTTTGTTGGTAGTATTATTAAAGAGGTTGTTGTTTCTATTTACCCAAATGGACCATATAGCAAAGGAAACATATCTTTTCAATTTATAGAGCCCTTTACTAGAGAACAGTTAAGGCCACGAATATTTACTAACCAATGGCTTATCGAATCGCAACTAATTATGTTAATGCTTAAGTGGAGCCAGAAATCTTTGACGGTTCTGCGCTCTATTTTAAAAGGCAGAATTGGGACTCGCCCCAGGGCGGCGCACTCGTAAAACGCCCTTGGGCTTATGTGTGCGGCTTAGTTCCGTGAGACTTACGCCTCGGTCGTTGGGCTTACGCCCCGGACACGTCCAACGCCCAGTGTATTGGGCTCGCCTAATAGAACTTTATGCAATTGTGTGTAACTAATCTTGTAAATCCTCAAAAAAAATTAATAAATTGTTGACTATTCAAAATTACATTTTAATCATAAATCATTAAGTTGGTACTCCCTCCGGTCCAAAATAAGTGATTTTTTGGCCTGCTTTTTTGTGGTCCAAAATAAGTGATTTTTCCAGATTTAAAGAATGAATTAATTATTTTTTCCCTACATTGCCCATGGAATAAAAAGTGTTGGAGTATGTGTTAGGAATGTTTATGTGAGATAGTAAAGGTTAATATGATCAATTTCATTTTTAATTAATGTTAAAAGGTGGATTCCTTAATCTGTGTGAAAACATCCAAAAAATCACTTATTTTGGACCAGAGGGAGTAGTATTTTATGGCATAATTTAAATAAAAATTATTGCACGTTATCCACTAAGACTTCTATGATAGTAAATTTTAAATAAATCTTTCATTTAAAAAATATTTATTTATTAACTTTTGTTATGTTTTTATTATATAATGGTCCATAATTTTTTTAATAGTTATTTTTCTAATTTTTTTTTTCGCGTTCACGAGATACAATACTTATTAATTTTATAGCTAAGTATTAGCTAGTAACTATTAACAAATAATTAGTTATCGTGATATTGTATGGTGAATTATGTATCCCTTTATTAACTTGTTGAAACTTAAAAATAAATGATGTTAGATAATCATATTTAAATTGTTAATTGTGTTTTATATAAATTCTCTTTCAAATAGAATGCATATGAAATAAAAGGAGTATTAGAAAAAATATGTCAAATTGTAATATCGAATTCTTTCGAAATTCATTACTTATTAAGAGATACATATAAGATTTCGTATAGAATACATTACTTTTGACGTTTGAGTTGTAATGGCGTTGCAACTAATTTGCATATTATCATATATGTCATACTTTTCGTATTATTCATAGTTGAATTATAATTCACAAATATTTTAAATAGATTATTTGTTATAATTTTGTTAATTTAATGTAATTTTTATAATTATTATTTATTTTATACTATCTTAAAATTCATAAAGTTAATAAAATTTAAAGATCCGTGGGACTTACGCCCCATATCTCAGGGCTTACGCCTCGCCTCGTTAGAGGTAAAACGAATCGCCTTACGCTCCCGCCTTTTAAAACATTGGTTATGCAATGCATAAAGATGTGGGTAATAGTTTCCTTATCATACTTGCAAAAAGAGCAATTTGGATCTACGTTAATACCAATGTGGTTTAAGTAGGTTCTAGTAGGGAGTTTGTTATGGAAGCATTTCCATATTGAAGAACTTTAGTTTGTTTGGACAATTTAGTTCCCAAATCCAAGTAAAGTCTTGAGTTATGTTAGAATGAGTGTCTAGTAGATTATAACACGATTTACTAGTAAAGAGACCATTTGTAGTTAATGACCATATAGAGATGTCACAATTAAAGGAGTTAGGAGTGGTGGTTTTTATTTTGTTCATTAAGGGAGGTTGGAGCTCTACAGATATTTTGGACAAGTCCCACTGATTGTTAATCCATAAGTCCTTAATAGTTAGTAAAAAAATTTTATGACCAAGAGGACCATATATACGTTGACGTAACGGAGGAGTTTGGTGGATCCAACAATTGTCCCAGGCATTGAGAGATGAAAGCTTACGGGGTATCCAAGTAATGCCTTTACTACAAATGTCCTAGCCCTGGATAATGCTATTCCAGATAAAAGAGCGATTTTTAATATTCTTTCTATTACCATGGAGCTCGTGGATAATTTTAACCCAAGGGGAGTGGGCATTTGATAGGAGTCTCCAAGAGAGATTTGCTAGGTTTAACAGATTCTTATTTTTTGTTGTACGAATCCCTATTCCACCCTCCTTTTTGTGCTTGGTGATAGTGTCTCATGTTATAAGGTGAAATTTTTTTGAGGTAGTATTTGTGCCCCATAAGAAGTTACGCTGAATTTTGTCTATGTTTTTAAGAGTCATAGAGGGCAATAGGTATATTGCATAATGTGATTTGTGAATGAATTCAGGCACGATATAGCTAAAGTAAATCTGTCTGCCATGGTGAGACAATTTGATTTCCATGTAGCTAGTCTTGTTAACATGTTGTCAATAACAAATTGAAAATCAGACGCTCTAGATTTACAATTTGTGACACACATTGATGTTTAGGGCACCGGAAAGGTTGTTGCAAACATTTTTTGGGTAGTGTTTGGACACAACAATTTTTGACTTGGCTCTATTAATGGATTGTCCTGACAAAGAACAAAAAAGGTCAAGTCAGTGTTTAATATTATGTATGGATTTATTATAAGTGGTAAGCACCCTCCACTTCCAACCAAGAGGTTGTAAGTTCGAGTCACTCCAAGACCAAGATGGGGAGTTCCTGGAGGGAAAGATGTCGAGGCTCTATCAGAAACAACCTCTCTACCCCAGGATAGGGGTAAGGTCTGCGTACACACTACTCTCCTCAGACCCCACTAGTGAGATTATTGTAAGGCCCCGAAAAATTTTGCTAAGCAATTTAGGATTTTGGGATGCCAGGGAGACTAATTATAATATTTTATGTACCATAAATGTGATATAAATGAATGGATATGGTAAATAAGTGTATAAGTTATATAATAAGTAATGTGGGGTCAAAGGAGAGGCCTAAGTCTAAGTCAAATTGGAAAATTCCATAATAGGCTAAAATTCCAAATGAGTTCGCACAAGTTTGCACTTTGAACGAGCATATATAAATATATATAAGATTTTATGTGATGAAAAACCTATCAAATTAAAGGTCTTTGATTCTAGTTTCTAAAGCTTCTAACCGTTCATCATTTGGACATTCCTACACAAAGTTATGATCAAATTACCAAAGGCTGGATTTGCGACCAATTTTGCGATCGCCAAACGACTATGCAGACCGCATATGCGTCGCATAATGAAGCAGAGTCGGGAAAAATATTATGCTGTCGCATGTTGATTATGATGTAGCATAATTGATTATGTTGTCGATTATGCTATCGCATAATGATTATGCTGCAAGAATGCTGCCCACATTTCGATTGTGCTATAGCATAATTGCACCACATAATTGACTTCGGGGGTCATTTTTGAAAATTTTCATATCCGAACCCACTTTGATAAATAAGTTGTGGGGCTTCATTTGGGGCGATTTTATACTAAATCTAGAGAGAGGTGATAGCATTTTAGAGAGAGAAAGAGGGAACCTAGCCTCCTAATCATCAATCTTGCACAAATTCTCAAGAATCAGGCATGATAATCTCTAGCTCACTATCTTCCGGGTAAGTCCTACTTCAATTATTTCATATAAGAGATTATGAGTTCAAAAATATATTGTGGGGTTAGAAATAGGCCATGCATGTGACACTAAGTTATAATATGTGGGATTAATGAACTATCTTGGGTAGTTCTTGATGAAATTGGTTGAGTGAAGAAGGAAATTCCATTGTAGGACCTTGTAGTCTATTTCACATGATTAGGTATTTGATGAAATTCCTAAGAGAGTTACACCATGGGAAATCTTTCTAAATTATTAATTGATTTTCGCTCTCTCCTTATAGATTACTATTGCTAGAGGTGTTGGTATGTTGTAGTAACTTAAAGAAAGCTCAACCAGGTATGTTGGCTAAACTTCATCTCTCGGA
The DNA here is from genome assembly GCA_005239495.1 of Nicotiana undulata. Taxonomy (NCBI): domain Eukaryota; kingdom Viridiplantae; phylum Streptophyta; class Magnoliopsida; order Solanales; family Solanaceae; genus Nicotiana; species Nicotiana undulata. The sequence goes on from ML291756.1 coordinate 29,965, forward strand.
ATTGAATTCCATAATGTTTTCGCAGGTTTAAGTATGATCGGCCCAAATCCCTAATTTTGACGTTCCAGGTTATCCCGTGTAAACTTATAAACTTGATTATTCCGAATGAGCTTATTGCCGAAAGATAGAGGTTTAAAGTATGGTTTGCTTATTAAAATGGTATTGCTTTGAGTCGTATTCTAAATGAAAACTAGTACACCAATTGGGGGAGGGAAAAAAAGGAACTCGATATGCTAATTACTCCTAGATGCCATATGTGTACTAAATGCCTTGATTGAGTATGTTTAGCCGATGATAGACTATGAAGATATTTGAAAACGAATTTAATGAACTAGGAGAAATGGAGTGTGGGTAACCTATATATATACATAAAATTGTTCCTAAGGAGAATATACATATACGAAATGGATTACGAGACGAGCCTGGACTCAACTGTTTAAGATAACTTCTAGAATGTGGAATTTGCCTAAAGGCTCTTTGAGGTATGTATGGCTAACTCTAATCTTCATAGAATGAACTCATTGGTGCTCAAATATCTGGTATGAGTCACTTGCTTAATTCTATGAGCATTGATTGTCTCAATGTGTTAAGTTGGAAAATTCCTGTTCCCAAATTGCTCTAAGTTGTTTACCATGTCACTATGCTACTTGAAAATGTGAATTATGGTTGTCATGCTCCTTTTATTATATGTACAAATACATTGTATGTTGGTTCTCGTTAATTTGAAGGACGATCCTATTGAGAGGTTAAAGAGGGAAATCTAACTCAAAATGTTAAATATGTCCAAGTGCCAAGGACTGTGTGATAAATGATGGGAAAAAGATGTGAACCGAATAACTAAATTGATATGGTTATGTCTCAAAGTGAGATGGCTTAGCCTATCGGGACGAGATCAGACTCCATGATTTACACATGATGGTATTTGCATTGAAATTATGATGTTGGTTATATCTCACTGTTCTAAGTGAGATGGCTTAGCCGATCGGGTCGAGATCGGACTCCGTGTTGTACTCATGGTGGCATTTACATCGGAAAATGAATATAAATTATGATGTTGGTTATGTCTCACTGTTCCAAGTGAGATGGCTTAGCCGATCGGGTTGAGATCGGACTCCATGATGTACACATGGTGGCATTTACATCGGAAATATGAATACAAATTACGATATTGGTGATGTATCACTTGGGATGGCTTAGCCGATCGGGCCAAGACCGGACTCCTTGTAAAAAAACACGGTGGCATTATATATCGTGGCAGATGGCAATAAGGGACTGTTAACCAAAAGGATGAAAAGATGGAATAAGAAACTATCTGACCCCTACTTGTGATTCTCTATTCCTGTGAAGTGCTATGTGATTTCCATGACTACCTTCCTACCTGTTTAAATGATTCTCTTGAAAGCTTGGGTGATTCCTTAATTGACGTTGTGATGGTGCTTATGTTTCTCATTGAATTCTTGAATTTTTCTTATTGTATTATTGATCTTTCTAGGGAGATATGTGTTACTTTCGTAGGTTGACTATCATTAGGTTTCACTTAAGTATTTGGATGTTAATGATTGTTTCTATGACTTACTTCTTCTTGTATGGTTATTCTATTTTGAAAGATGATTTTTATCTTACATACTAGTACTATTCGACAATACTAACGTCCCTTTTACCGGCGCTGCATCTTTAATGGATGCAGGTGTTTCCATAGTAGGCGGCAACGATCAGCGACAACAATATGTTCTTTCCAGCTAACTTGGTGGTCCCCACTCCATTTCGGGGTCCTGTCATTTGGTTATTGTGTACTTTTCATTTGAGGTATAGTTGGAGCCTTGTTGCTGGCATTTCCATATTTCCCTTCAGTTGTATTTAGAGGCTCCGTAAACAAGTTGTGGGTGGTGTCGGGTATTGGAATTAAACTAGAAATATTGGTGTTTGGCAAATATGTTTTTCGGTATATATATAAACATTATAATATTCTGAATATTATAGTTGAAACTGCTAATAAAAACAAGGATGGAAGTTAATGAAATATTTATAAAGTATGATTGATAGAATTTATCTCCTAATTATTCGTGAATTAGTTTGGGTAGAATCACAAGTAGGGGTCAAATACATGCGGGCTTTGTCCTCTTGGGATAGGGAGATTCTTTTCCCTATTGAAGTTAGAGGATCCATAGATGAGTTTTTTAAGGTGGTAGATGGTAAGGAATTGGGGAGGGAGTCAGTAGGGTAATGGTGATATCCATATCTCCCTCTCCCCTGATTAGTTTATCCTTATACGAGCTAGGTGAGTTTCCTGCCAGTTGGGTTTCATTCTTATTATTGATGATATCTGGAGGTTTCGAAAGAATCATAGATATGTCCATTTCTATGGTAGTGTGGTCAGTTTCCATGAGAGTGATGAAGATAGATTATGGAAGATAGAGTTTTCTTTTAGTAGGTTAGAGCTTCTCTCTTCAAAATTTCATTTTTCATCATGTAACCGTTAAGTAATCATTTGTTTGCCTAGGTGGAACTTATTTCTTCAACTTAGTTGTGGGACATTAACTTAAGTTGTTATCGACTACACTTTAATTGGTGGGATTTTATTGAATTATTATTGTTATTGTTGTTGTCCTCTTTTATTTTGGCTTCTAACTCTTGAACCATCTCATCTATATGTATATGTTATTACAAAAGACGCATTTCTATTAATTTAGTATAGGTCTACTACACGTTACCTCAGTGTGGACATTATTCTTTTTCTTAGCCAAGTACGTGCAAATATTTTATTATAAGCGACTGAGAGGTTTAAATTCACGATTATTACATGCTTTATTATTTTTGTTGGACCTTAATGAAATATCGCAAAAACTCATAATTGAAGACTTAGATCACATCATTAACGTTAATAGCCTGACTTCTTCGGATCATTTATGGGTGATTATCTTCTATAAATGATCAAGAATTCAGTCCAACTAAAAAAATTTGCCAATAATTATTATCTATGATAATATATCAGTCTTGTTAGACGAAAAATATATAATCAGCCTTGTTATTAAGTGCTACTATTTTTTATTCGTTAGTTTTCAGGATGTTATCTCAAAATTTTATTAGCATTTCAAATTTGGTAAATACTATTCAAGCCACGGGGATACATTGTCATGGATTTGATGTTATTCTCTCACAAGATAAGTTCTAACATGTTAGTCAAACTTCTTTTTTCCGAGTTCGAGCTTCGGGTATAAAAAAATCATTGGTAAGGAGTGCTTCCCCCAGAATGGGGCCCTACGCGGCGCGAATACGAATATAGTCGGGCTCCAATGCAGGTATCAAATACCAGGTGGGAAACCAAAAAAAAAGAAAACAAAGGGCAAATGTTACTTGTAGCCTGGGGCGAAAATTACTTACATTCGGTAGCCGCAAGAGTGTATAATTTTTTTTCTATATAACACACAGAAATGTATATGTACAAAATTTTTATATTTTTCGGCTATTATATATTTTGATAGCAGCTATATATTATCATTTTCCTAAATAAAAAAAAAGTGTAAGGGTGGACATGCGGGCTCAATGTTGAAACTTAGCTAGCGTTTATAGATTTGATTGAAACTTGAAGAAAGAATTTTTCAAGTTGTATGAAAAATAATTTTTGAAAATTGAAGTTGTGTTTGGATATGCATCTTATTTGAAGAAAAATTGAAGTTTTGTGAGCGAAAGAAATTAAAATTTTAACCCAAAAACTGCCCTAGACGTGGGAACTTGAAATTTTTTGAAGTTTCTTTCCCCAAAACATGATCGCACCTCATAAACAAACAATGTTCTCAAAAATTTTTGAAAAAATAAAGTAATAACCTTTTCTTTGAATTGTACTCCCTTCGGTCCAAAATAAGTGATTATTCCGGGGTTTTTTTTGGGTTCAAAATAAGTAATTTTTTCAGATTTCAAGAATTAATTAATTAGCTTTTTCCTACATTGCCCTTGGAGTAAATAGTGTTGGAGTATATGTTAGGAGTATTTACGTGGGATATTAAAGATTAATATGGTCAATTTCATTGTTAATTAATGTTAAAAGGTGAATTGTTTAATCTGTGTGAAAACAGACAAAAAATCACTTACTTTGGACCGGAGGGAGTAGTGTCCATTAATATTATTGAACATTAAATCTCCAAGTGAATTCTCATATCAAAGTTGTCATTTGCTTACAGAGGAAAAGTCTTGTTTCAACATTGGAAAAAATCTACTAAAGATGTTACATAATTGTGGCATCGTTATCAATTGAAAATTAAAATATCCAATTCAAGATTCTCGAATAAAGAAACTAGGTTTTCTAACATAATATTTAGCCCCCATTAATTTGTAAGATCATACCAGCTACTTCATTTGATTAATCGGACGTATATAAAATTTAAATATAAAGTTAAGGTATTTGATCAAATTTTTAAAAGAATTAAGTAATTCGTAGTAACAACAATAACAAACTTAGCAGTTTTAATTTCCATAAGCAGGGTATGTCGAGGGTAAGATATACGCAACCTTACCCTTAGCTCTAGAAGGGCAGAGAGACTGTTTCTGATAGATCCTCAGCTAGAGAACAACCGAAAAAGAAAAGGTAATTACAACAAGTAAGAATAATAGCAAGATAAAGAAGATCAGATCCAAGAATGCAGTTAATATCTATGTCGTAAAAGCAATCTATGAATAAAACGATATCACTAACAATAATACTAGCAAACTGAGTAAAATAAAGAGAAACGTTCGACTACCTACGAACCTTCTACCTTAATTTTTGACCTTCACGCCCTGATGCGCAGCAACAACATAAGCTATTTTTTGGTGTAGAGAGAAGATAAAAATTGGTGTAATAGTAATTATCAAATGAATCTCTATATGTCTCTTGTATTTGAAATTTATATATATAATACTTTTTAGAAAGATTAATTCGCTACTCTGCTGTCTCAAATGTACTTCTCGAAAAAATATTTTAAAAACAACAATTTACAAAATACGCAATTTTTTGTTATTTTTCCTCCATAGTTGTCCGGTAATCTCCTCATAAGAAAAGAATAATCTTTTTGAAATTTGTAATTTTAAAGTGCCCGGTTGGACATAAAATTTGATGGAAGATTTTTTCAAAATAATTTGTTCATAAAATTTTCAATTTTCACTTGAAAATGCATTTTGAAAATTTTCAAAAATTTAAAAAACTTCAAAAAACTGTTTTTCAAAAATTTCACTCAAATCACTCACAAAACTTCAAAAACAACTCAAAAATAAAATTTATGTCCCAACACAACTTTAAATTTCAAATATCATTTTCCACTTGAAATTTTTTTTTCTATCATTTTTTCGAATTTTACAATTCTTATGTCCAAATGCCTACTAAATCTGCTGTGACATTTTTATTGCTACTAGTCTTAGTGTACGTGCGTTGCATGTGTTTATTACGTCAATAATAAAAATTGTTGATAAAATATATTTTTCATCATAAAAATAATACTTCCTTATTCACTTTTGTTTGTCCACTATACTAAAAAGTACATTTTCATTTTTACTTGTACGCTATACTAAATCAGAGAAAGGAATTCTTTTCTTTTTGTTTTACTCGTTTCATTAACTACTCATTTCCCAAATCATTTTTCAATACTTTTGAAAATGCTATTATTATTATGAGTAAAATTGTGAATATACTTCATTTATTTTTTCTTAAAGGACGTGCAAAATCAAAAAATGAATATCTAAAAGTGAACGGAGAGAGTATTAATATTGTGTTTTAATTAAATTAAAATAGTTTTGATTAAATATTTTGAACTAAATATTAAATAATGTGTCACCACAAGTTGCTTCGTATTCACAAAATTAAAATTCAGGCACAAAATAAAAAGAGCTAGAGCTTATACTAATTAAAGAATAATATTAACTTTTCAATTTTAATTTTTTATAAGTTATTAGGTCTTCGTTGTTTCCACTTTTTTTGGGTCTTCTTGATACGTTTTTTGCCTTTTACATATTCAACTTCAAATTTTATTGCACCAACTTTTATAAATGTCGGGTAACTCCTATAAAATTAAATGTCTTCAATTTGATGCCCTCCATTTATTGTATTAAGTTTGAAAATGAATAAAAAAATTTACCCACACTTATATTTTATAATAAAATTTATTGTTGTTAAAAAAAAACAAGCTAGGTAAAAGTAAGAATTTTACACACACATGATAATAAACATAGTATTTTTTTAATTGAACTGAATTGAACTGTTCTAATTAGTTAATTAAAAAAGTAACAATTTATTTTTAACACTGAAAGAATAAGTCTTTACCTTTCATATTCTTATATTAGCTCATCCCAATTTTAAAATATTTAAGTGTAATTATTATGAAAAATAAAAATGTTTTTCTTCATATTATTAAAATTTTCAATAATAAAAAAATAAAGGAAAAACAAAAAGTAGTGAAATAATAAGAATATGAGAGAAAATAATAGTTGAAGAACTCCACAAAAAATGTGGATAACTACAAATTGCCGGTGAAAGACAGCGAGCACCACGTGCTTGAAAGGGAAAAAGAACAAAAAATTTCGTTCTTTTAATTTGGTTTTGATCAAATAAGGAAATTAAGAATTTTTATAAGGTAAATTTTTAATTGATTTCAAAATCTTAATATTAGGAGAGTAGCTTAAATGGTTATTTTGTCCATTATAAACTTTTATTTTAAAGGGTAAAAAAAGCGAACGACATTTAAGGACATTCGTGCTTTTAATATAGTATAAATATAGATAAAATCTATTAAAAAATGCTGTTTTTTTCCCTGTATAATTAATAAAAGAATCGTTAAACCTTTAAAAATGCAGTCCCTGCCACGTTATGAACTTCCTTAAAACTTTCAGTCTCTTTCGTTACGAGTCATAACTACCTCAGTGCAACATCTCTCCCCTGCTATCTATCTTTATTAACTAGTATACGTACCCGCGCAATGCGCGGATCGAGTCAAATGAAAAAAAGAGCTAAGAAAGATAATAGAAACATATCTATATCGCGGATTAAAATTAAGGATCGAATTCAAATGAATTAAAAACAAAAAATAAAAAGATGACTTTCGTTGGGGCTAATATTAGGGCCTAAGTATGATTCAAGACCAAATGACAGTACGATTCGAAGAAATTTTCCAGTAGTTGTGAAGATAGCATAGACGTATGGTGCTCTCCAAAACCTATAAACAATAATATAAAAAAAATATCAAGTTTTGAGTACAATTTATAAGGAAAGAAGTCACAATGAATAATAGTTTTTTATTCACCTCCTTTGTGTTCGCTGATGAAAGGAAGCAACTTGATAGATAGATAGAGTATTTATCTTTCTTAATTCATCTGTCAAAGTTAGCTGAATCTTTTTGTGCAACCGTATATGTAGCTTCGTTGCTTCGTGGTATTAATGACGGATTATAAACGAAGAGCAGTATAGAAAAATCAAATGGTCCGAGCAGTAGAGAAAGATCAGGTGGATGACCCAGGAGTTGATCCTTTGCAATATTGCAGTCGTTGGCACCTCTGCTGTTGGGCTCTCGTGACCACCCGAAAGTGTTCTCTTATAGCTACTTGTCTCTTGAGCTTGCGAACTTCTTATTAATTTCTAGGAAAGTTCCTTGAGGAGAATCTGATACAGTTGAAAGTCAGACACAAAGTGACTCTACATTGCTCTCATGGTCTTCTTTTACCTTCCTTAACTGATATAATTGTAAAATGATGTTAGAAACAGATACTTAATCAAAATCGTTCGTAAGAGAGTAGACAACTATAAGGTAAGGAGAAGTAGCCCTTCATGCTAAGCATTATCCCACATAAAGGAAAAGCATCCATTAGATTAGATGCAGTAGAAGAAATATCATTATGTTACATTAAATCATTGAAACATGATAAGGAAAGAGAAAATGAAACTGTCATTACTAACCATCTAAAAGATGAAATGGAACCAAAAAGATTATATACTGTTGCATGCGACATTTGAGGGAGTTGAGAATAATATACATAAGATCAAGAGTATTTTTTTTTCTTCCAGTGCAAATCCCTTATGATACACCAGATCCGGCTCGGTTATTGATAGAGTGAATAGATCTGCCATTTCTTGAAATCTCTCTTCTGATTCAAAATCGTAGTGTAACGTAGCACATGACCAAAAGTTTTTCCACCCATGAGCTAAGGCACCACCCTTCTTTCCGACCCGGATGGTTCGGACGATGGTTGTGTCCTGAACCCAGTCAGCGGCACATCTCCTATCTCCTAGAGAAGCGGCTGAACAGGTGTTTTCATTCTGTACATGCCAGATCATGAATTAGTAACTGCTTCCAATTTCCAAAAAAAAGCCCAAGTCCATGCAAGAAGGCCCGCTGGATCTGTCCAAATTCAAAGCCCGTCAAAGTTTTTGCTTTTCAAATCAGCATGTTTGGGCCAAGTAAAGTATTCCCCCACTTCCTAGTCTAGTGGTGTTAGGCTTGAAGGAACAGGGGTCCTAAGCCTCACTAAGATTGTACTTTCTATTTCTTTGGCATGGCCAGTGTCCGTTTTACATATTCATTGATGAGATATAAAAAAATCAGATTTTTAGATGCTGCAAATATTACAGTTAAAAATAATATGAAAGTAGGAAAGGCATGAAAATCCCACAAAACATGAAAGTGTACTACCGCCATCACAAAAAACTATGAGCCCTTTCCTGGCACGCCAATTTTAGTTTTAATTTGAAATATGAAGCGTAAAACTTTTCTTGGCTGCAACTACAATCTGGCAATTTATCTGCGCTTGCAGCCTTATCCTATTGGAACCACAATATCTGTTTAAAGATATTGCTTATAGCTTTATTTAGTTATTGACACAACGAGCTAGACTAATGATTTCTATGATGTCATAACCAAAAATACACTACTAACAAATGAACTTCTATATCAGATTTTTAATTACTTCTCAAATAGCACATTCATTGTCTTAAAAAAATATTTTGTAGAGAACAGATGCAAAAAGTTAATGCAAAGGAAGTAGACCTTAAAAATGAGCCCAAGTCATAGGATTTACGATACATAACAGATGCAAAAAGTTAAACCAATTCTACTACGGAAGTTCAACAAACATGAACTGCATCTTGAATGATTTTGAACTACGAATGGACGGATATAACACTAAAGCCATGGAGTATGATTTCTTGACTGCATCAATTTGGTCCGCAGCCATCAAAGCATCACCTAGGCAGATAACCCTGTAAAAATCAAATAGTAATAAATATTTGTAAGTAGGGAAATTAGCAGATATAGTAGTTTAATGTTGTCTTCCTAAACTAATAACAGAAAGAGAGTAGACGATAATTCCTTTTTTATGTGCTGTACTCTGGAGTCGGCATGTAGGGATGATGACACCATGGTTAAATAAGCTAATTTTAGCATTGAGTTAAGCACAAAACATGCTTTTCATGTATACTATAGCAGAAGTAACAAATAATCAAATCACTTCAGAAATCGTGTCAGCAGTTATTTTAAGTTAAGTTGTCAAAGAGAAGAAGAATCATTCTTGACTTTTATGGGTAAAAAGCTAAAAAAATGAGACCTCACCAGCCAATGCCAACAACCTTTTTGACAACTCCCTGAAGCCTCAGCAAATCAATCTTGGTTCTGTTGTTTCCGGTCACAATAACTTTGGTGTGTCTCGGATGAACAGATAGTTCCTCATCACCACTCTCTTCACGGAAAGGCGATAATTAACACCTGAGATGGACATAGTTAAGTCTCTAGCATTTTTCACGTCTAAACAACTAACTATACAGTGATCCAATGAAGAACAACAGAGATCGGTCTAGGTTAGCTACTGCTATTCTGCAACCAAACTGCAGAGCTTTACATGATGAATAATCCTTTCTCCCTTGCTCCTCATTTCGATAAGATAATCAAATAACAAATTTTCCCAGCCGTGAGAACAAATTAACAATTCGAACATTAAATGGAGAAGTCATCAATAATGGAATAAGCTAAGAGACAGAAAGTATTTGGTTCGACAACGAAGTAGTTCATATGATATAAGCGAAGTTCGTGTATCTTGTTCCTACAAAACTTAAAAACATACTTTCCGATTGAAGCATGTATACGATCACCCTACAAAATTCGATTCCTTATTAGTGCAAAATTATGAAGCCAACATTTAGAGACAGAAAAAGAAATACTTGTACTATACATATTTCATATGTAAGCGTAGTCTCTTTATGTTTATCTGATGATAGTCTAAGCAAGGCAACCAATATCTAATATCTGCCAGATTTTTATATTTTGAACAAAATAGATATTACTAAGTACAAAGATGCAATATAGGTGAATTTTTTTCATCTATCTATTAGGACAATCACTGCCTAAAGTTTTTCTCAATATTTGATGTCAAAAAATAGAGTGCTACCATATCAATTATGAAGCCAACATTAAGAGAAAGAAAGAGGAATACTTGTACTACACATAGTTATACAAAACCTACTACTATTAGACAAATTATGAAGCCAACATTTAGACAGTTGAGTCGGTTCCATATCACTCAAAGAACTGTTTATATGGAAGTCGAATTATTGGAACAACTTCTTAGACAGTTGAGTAATGCGGAAGAAAGAATTTTCATATAGAATACACCTATACGGAGTTTAAAACTATGAGAAAGTTGAATATGTTTCTGTAAAATCAATTCAATTGAATACGATATTTCCGGCTTAATCCATTCCATTGCATGGAGTTGCCTGAAATTTATTTGATATCATGAACTTGTGTGGCCATATTTGCAAAGAAATTGTAATCAGACTGGTATATAAATTAATCAGTTATGGAGGTGTAGATAAAATAGAGATTTTTAGTTGGAAGCCCACGTTTGGGAGCACCATTAGTCGTGGGATAAAATCCACTGTTTTCCTCTTCTTTTTTTCACTTTTATTTATTAAAAAATAATTGCAAGCAGCGTGCGTAGTTGTTAAAGAAAAATTAAAAAAAAAAACTGTTTTCCTCCTTCTTTTTCTTTTACCTTTTATTTATAAAAAAAAATAATTGAAAAATTGAGAAGATAGTTGTTCAGTAAAATACGAGAATTTTTTTTTCAATAACAACCAACCCAAATAAGGGGAAGGAATTCTGTTTTTAATAGTCAAATGTAATAATAAGAATAACTGCAAAACACAATCGTGGGAGGATTGGAAGTTCTTGAAATTTGATAAATTTAACTTTATTTTCCTAATTTGTAGTTTGAATTTGAAACTCCAACGATGTTGGAGAGTTGTCTTAATTTTTGACATGTGTTAAAATTGTTGGTATTCCACTTGGCAACCTAGCATGGTCGGCTACCCAATAAGTTATCAATTTCTTTTTCTATTTTGGTTCAAAATAAATATTCAGTTATGTAATTAAAAAAGTTTAATTTGTTTTTATAAAATAACTTATATATATATATATTCTTAAAAAGTTTAAATGTTTAATTAGTGATAATTTATATAGAATTTTGTATTTTAATTGAAGCGTTAAACTAACTCTTACTGTTTCTCATTTTTTTTACTACTAGTACTTAATGCGATTATCGATTCTCCGAATTAAACAATTATAGAGTAGAGAAACAAACGAAATGGAAAACGGAAAAGTAGAGAACGGAGGAGTTTGCTCATCGGAAACCGTTAACGGCGGCGAAGATATCTTCAGTTGCCAAAATTCCGATGCTGATCATCTTGTTATTATGGTCCACGGTATTCTCGGAAGGTGTGTTTTGTGTGTATGTGTGTGTACGCGCGCGCTACAATTACAGTATATTATGTTTATCATTTTCTATTCATTTTGCGGAATATTGAAGTTGAAGTAATTATCTGTTTATGAAATTGAAGGGTTAAAATTTAATCAGAAGGATAAAAACTGGAGAATTTTTTAATCGTACGTCCTAGTTGTTAGTGATTTTGAGATTCTTATAATTAGTCTCGTGATATGTCAGGTTCTCTAGTCCTGCGAATATTAGTAGTTCGTATGGAAATGGAGGATATTTGTTTAGATTTTGCTCATATTTGTTATTTTACATCTTCCTTAGTTTACTTGGAGTATCTGTGCTTGGAGTGTGAACTTTATGGGTTCTGAATCCTAGGACAGCGACCTCGAGAGCTAGTAACGGGTTCTGAATTTAATTTTTGTACATTTCTAGTGGATTTCTTAACATATAATACAGGGTTTGAGCTAAAGCTATTGTGTTACATCCGCCCCTGACTTTCATTGCTTTATTATCTGGGATGTTTTCACAACCTATTTAGCATAATTGATTGACTAGGTCATAATCATCTATTCTACTTTTCGCCACCATCCTGAATGTTTCTTCAGTAGGTAGATCACGAAATTTTCCACTTCTCCATGCCAATAAGCAAGTTGCTCTTGGACTGCATTCTGTGTTGAATAGTTTCTTTGCTTTGGGTACCTGCACCTGAAATGCGTAGTTGTGCCACCATAGAACGATTTTCTATTGGAGTATTGATAAAAGAAGTTATGGAAAGGAACTAATTCCTTCTCTACTTATTACTTTAACTGAAAGCAAAGATACTAATAGCTTGGTAATGTAATGATGTATTTCAACAGCGCCACAGACTGGAAATTTGGTGCTGAGCAGTTTGTTCGGATGCTTCCTGACAAAGTTTTTGTTCATTGTAAGTTCATCTATTCCGAGTGGTATTTCTAATTTCATATGCTTGTGTTTCTGTATATTGCTACTCCTCTACCCTTTATCCCTTTGCACTTACCATTTTGCTGCTTTGGCACTAAACCTCAGGTATCCTTTTTGTTATTCTCTGCCTGTTGCTTTGATAGTTCTGATATGTGGTCGCACGCTTTGTCCTTAATGTCATCTGTTCCGGGAGCAAGTAAACCACATACAAAATGAGAAAAAATTAAAAGGATCAAGTGATCATCCTGGCAGGAACAGCATTTTCTAATATATTCCCGTTGATTCTACTTTAGCAAATTTTCATTGCACATTAGATTGTAGACTGAGGTTATTTTATTCTTAGTGACAAGCCAAAGTTATCCATCTGAAAACTTGCTCTTTGTTTGGTTATACAAAAATTGAATATCATATATACTGCTCAATATAACCGTTTAGTAATCATTGCTTGCTTGCCTAGTTGGAACTTATTTCTTGAACTTAGCTGTGGTTCATTAGCTAAAGTTGTTATCAATTACACATTTTTGTCGTGCACCTCTAATTTTGTCTTCTAATTCTTGAAAGTATTGTTCATGTCGAATGCATCTGGACCATCTCATCTAAAAGTATAAGTTATTAGAGGGGAAAAACTTCTATTTATTTAGTTTAGGTCTACATCACGTTGCCTCACTTGCAGGCATGGTTCTTTTTTTTTTTGGCCAAGCACATGAAAATATTTTGTTGGAGAGTGGAGGTGATGCTCGAATTCAAAACCTTTGCTTTATTTATTATCTTTGTCGGAGTGTATAAACTGGTCCTTCTGAAAGTATAAATTTTTAGAAAAGGGGATACTTTATTTTAGTTCTGCATGGTGTCTCTTAGGTAGAAACTTTCATTGAGTAGAACAAGCAATGTGATACCACAAACGAGTCATGTTTGTTAAAATTTACCAAGGGCACATGTATATAGTAGCGGGTAAATGGTTTTGCTCATTTTTTGTGCTCGTTCACAAGGTATTGGATTCAAAATCCTTTTTAGTTCTTACAAGTATTCTATATTCATTAATAAGATAGTGAGAATCATTGTGCAATCAAGGGTGTGGCTAGTGGTCACTGGTCAACGAAGTAGGATGGGAACCATGAGGTCTCGGGTTCAAATACCAATGGAGGCAAAAACATTTGGTGATTTCTTCTCATCTCAAATTTTGGTGGACATAGTTATTCGATATATGTGCTGGCGGGAGTTAGTAGGTACCCCGTGCAATCACTCGAGGGGCGTGCAAGCTGGCTCGGACACCATGGTTATCCCACCAAAAACAAAGAAAAAGGAAAAGAAAAAAAAAAGATGGTGAAAGTCATTGTTTGTGGGGATGGGCTGCTAAGTTTTCTTTATTTACTTCCCCCCTCCTTTTTCATATTAAGGGTGGGCACCTGTGTTCGCCAACTCTTTCTCATTTTGCATGGTTTCATCGATAAGTAATACTCCCTCCGTTTTAAAAGGATTCTCACTATTTCCTTAGTCCGTTTCAAAAAGATTGGCACATTCCTATATTTTCTTAATGGGAAACTTTTATTGCCACACAAATTTTTTGACAAATTTAAGACCACAAGTTTCAAAAGTTTTATTGTCACATAAATGCTAAGGCTCATTTAAGACCACAAATTTCAGAAGTTATTAAAGTTTGTGCCAAGTCAAACTAGGACAAACAAAGTGAAACGGAGGGAGTAACAGTCATCTTAAGTTAATAGTCAGCTCTGAATGGAGTTCCCAGCTTCTTTATTCCAATTTCTTAATTGAGCTCTCTTATGTGAATAGATAGCTACAATGATTCAGAGCAGATTTCATTCTGGAATGTTACTCTGTAATTCTACGCTGTATTGTATCTTCTTCATTTTAGCTGAGTGCTAGTGAGCTACTTGTAAGATTGTATGGACATTTGTAGCATATCTTGCTTCAGTTGATACATGCATCCAATGATGACTACTGGATATAAGTGCACTGGACAAAAAGGAGGACTACTGAAAATGATTTGATCTGCAGGTAGTGAACGCAATATGGCAAAACTAACATTGGATGGTGTGGATGTAATGGGTGAGAGATTGGCTGAGGAGGTTAATTTCTTCTGATAATATTCATCTTCTTTTTGATTCTTTTCGCTTCAGTGCAATCTTTTTTCTAATATGTGCCCTAGAGCTTGGTATGCTTACTAAATCTACTAATGATGTGGAAATGAATTAGGTTCTTGATGTGATCAAGAGAAATCCAGGTCTAAAGAAAATTTCTTTTGTGTCCCATTCTGTTGGAGGGTTGGTGGCAAGATATGCCATTGGGAGATTATATAGACCTCCTAGAATGGAGAATGTGAAGGATATGTTGGCCAATGCACGTGTAGAAGGATCAAAGAGCACGATAGCTGGTTTGCAACCAATAAATTTTGTCACTGTTGCCACACCTCATCTTGGTTCTAGGGGTAACAAGCAGGTACAAGTGTAATTATTGAAATCTTACCAAATACTTAAATGTAATGTTGCTGTCATTGAGGAAAATGGATTATTATCTTTGTTCGATATGCCTTTTGTCTCATTGTTGGGTAAATGGCGCTTAGGAGCAGATAGAGATGGACTCACACTCCCATATTTCGATGCTTTTAGAGACCAGGTTTAGTTACTTTTAAGGCTCATTTGGCATGCCAATATAACTTGTCGTTCAGATCGGATTGTAATTGGTTGTATTGCTATCCACCATTATCCATGATTGGTGTCTTGGATATTTGATGGGATATCCTGTTGTTTATCAGGTCTAGTTAGGAATAGTATATATCACCAAATACCCTTGGTACAAGTTTAAAATCATAGTTTTCTTTTGTGGTTTTGCATGTACTGGTTTCTGAAAAACAAAATAAACAAATGGTGGTTTTAATTTCAAATTTATGGCAAGCTTTTCTGACCATTTATTTTCATCTCTGAGTGCAATCTTCATGCAAAAAGCATTGAGATCTGGAGAAGTTACTGCACAGTAGGAGATATTTGTTTTATAGCAAAAAAGACCAGGTAAAATACACCAAAATAGAAAAATGGCCAAAGGGGAAAGAAGAGCGTATGATGTGTGGAGGATCCAGTTAAAAGAGATCAAAGTGGGGGTGAGGTGGGTTGAGGGAGATGATGCAGGTGTGTGGAAGGATGGGTTGACAGCTATTTGTGCCTGGGTAGAGGGAGCTTCAAATTTTTTTTTTTGGGGGGGTGGGGGGGGGGGGG